>JAQIWE010004305.1:0-10913 GCA_034698565.1 Campodea plusiochaeta | reverse complement strand
CAACAATGGGTTTACCCGTCAAAATAGTTTGAAGACATAACCAGTTTGAGTCCGTAAGATTTTGGAAGGACTATAACACCATTTTTGTCTCAGGGCAAGAAAGCATGATCCTAATACATTCACGCCCACAAGTCGCCAAGTGCCTTCATAGCATATGTAGCGAGATACTTTACCTTTATATCAACAATAAAAAGTATTATTTTATTCCTCAGCCGTTGTGTTCCCAGTGGCATCAAACGATGGATTGGTAGTATCTATGTGTGACATTTCTGGAAATTTCGATTATGTTGATTACTATGTTAAAAGTGATAGCGGTGTTGCTACTGTTTTCAAGTCTATGAACTCCACTGTTATTGCTGATGGTTATAACAATGGATATTTTGTAACTTGGTGACAACAAGCTACAAATATTGTTGTGTAAGTAGATCAAAAACTACTGGAGAATAAAACTTCTGATTTGAAGCATGCAATTGAGATTTCCTTTCAATTGTTTATCTGGATATTAAATGAACCTTGTAAAGTATTAGCCTAATTATAAATGAATTTCCTCAGTATTTTCATTTGATTTTCGTTTCATCACGCAGTTTATCAAAATCATTCTTTTCATATGTACTTCATTCTGTTTGATGAGGACCTGTATCGTATTTTAATACAGCAATAAAATATTATCATATTCATAATGAAATGCAGGGTGTTCTATATTAACAATTATTAATGAAATTAACTTATTAATTTCAAACACACAAACGGGGGACTGTCTTGACCAGATGGTCAAATGCCTATCCATTTCTTACCATCTGCTGGTCAAGACAGTTACCAGTTTGTGGGTATTAATGGGTCTAAACCACCCGACTGTTGCGCCTAAATTCTTCTAATATTCAGTGCAGTATATTTCCATTTGATATTTACATTTATTATGTGAGATTTGCCAGTCTTTGACGCTCTTACCAAATGATACGTGAAATACATAACTCTTTGTTTAAGGATAATTATGACATCCTTTCACGCCTTATTATAAATGCAGATGAACTGAACCAACTATTTTATAGCAGTATTTCTAAGCACGAAGATATTGTATTCATACATTAGTAACTTATATTTTGGATTTATAATTCTAAGTTCCTGCAGACAGTTTCATCAAGAAATATATAGAAAGTTGATGCCTCGAGTACTGAGACATAAGAACTGATTTTGATATTTTTTTATTGCTTTTTGAAATCTACCATTGCCAATATTATTAATATATAACATCATAAATGTTATCAGCATTTTCTGATACTGACATATGTCTACTTTTTGTACAAAAAGTTGTTCAAATGTTATTACAACGAATAGACACTTTTACTCTATCACGATCATTCAATTTCAGAAATGGAAGCCTCAGACTTGGAACGTCCAGTTCGTTTCAATGGTCAAACGTTCCTCCGCTTCCCAAACAAAATCAAGAAAATGTAAGTAGACAACACTCAATCTATATAGTGTTTTTAAAATCTTATGAGCCCAAATCGATTAACTCTTCAAACTTGTTTTGACAGTATACTCTTTGTTGTCCACTTGTTTGGGTGGTTCAAATTCTTTATTTTCTATACAAATCGCAAGTAAGTCAAATAATTTAAACAGAATAACAAGGGATTATCAGTTGGCGGTTGTCAGAAACACCCTTGATGGGTTAAGCGATTAGGGTTCTTAAGATTTAAAATTTACTATGACACCCTAACACTAACAACCTAACACCTTTCTATAGGCCTAACACTAACTCAACTAACCTAAGCTTAACTGACTGGGAGATGTTAGAGAACGAGTTCGAGAACGAGGAGACGACCGAGGAGGACGAAGACTATCTCGACGAGGAAGATGGCGATTATTTTGATGAGTTTGAGTATAGTGAGGTTGAAATTAATACGGACGAGTGGGAGGGGGAGGTCGAATCTGAAATCGATAGGTGAGGGGGGGAAGGGAAGGTCTGTGTTTGTTAGTAGTTGTTTTATAGTTTTTTTGTTGTTTTAGGTTTTTTTGTCAGTGTAGTGAAACGAAAATATTATTTAACATGGCTATGTATTTCCTTTTTGTTAAGTTTTTAAAAATGGAGTAATAAAGACAAATAAAAAACTGCATATAACTGGTAATATTTCTGTATTTATGTAATATCGTTATCAAACCTTCACTACTAAACTGGTTTGATAATGATATTACACAAATACCGAAATGTTACCAGTCATAATAGTTTTTTATTTGTCTTTATTACTCAATTTTGACAAACTTAACAAAATACGAATCAAAGACCTGTACAATTAAACTATCTATTCAAGATGTGTTTTCTTGTTATTCAAAATGAGAAATTTCAATTATTTACTGTGGTTAGTCAATTACAGTCATTGTGTGGCATAAATTTCATGTTGGCGATGATAAATGAATTATTTTTTGCATAATTCATGGTATTATTAATATATCTGTCACTTCCTGATAATAATATTATCGAGCTATTTCAGCTATAGTCATTTGTCAGTATAGAAATATTACTGTCATAAATAATATGATATTGTTAATATAAGAGAACAAGAAATTCTAATACAAACTTCTTTTATAAAATAACTTTCACTATTGATATTGAAGGATTAAACTTTATTGAAGTAAACCCACTCCTCTGTTAAAATACTTGTTGGTGTTTTATTTCTTATATTAACTTGACATGTTTCAGGGCTCTACACCCCATCTTCAGAAGTTAATATACTCCTTGACAAAAATGAATATTCCTTTTAATCTACAAGTAATGTTAAAGCAGCCTCCAACATCAGAAAAAATACAAAATATCGTTTCACTAGCAATCTTTCAATTCCTTTATGACACTAAGCTGTCCCATGTAATGTAAATCTTACAATTTAAAAATGTATCGGGGTGAAACGGATAACCATAACACCCAGTAATTTTATAAATCAATCAATCAAGTAATTTTATAAATCAATCAATCAAGTAATTTTATAAATCACTCAATCAATCAAGTAATTTTATAAATCAATCAATCAATCAAGTAATTTTATAAATCAATCAATCAATCAATATACTTGAAATAAAACCAATATCGTCACCACAACTGAAGATTATAAAAAACTGCACTTTGATATTCACTAATGTTCTCTGGTAACATAAATTCTACATTATAATTACGGAGTACACAAATACTAGAAGTTACTGCAACACGATATTGTGAAACATGGAAGCTGCAGGGAGTAAAATCATTTTAAATATAACATCACCAATGAAATTAAACATTAAAAAATAGAGCAAGCACTACACAAAATTCAAAACTGTATGAATTCTAGAATTCACAACAGCTCACATAATTACCACAGTCAAAATCAATACATTTCAAAAACACTCGCAGAATAAAAACAATTAAATATAAACTAACAAAACTCACAACATTATAACAACTCAAATCAATTAGTTTTAAACCAATTGTAATTAAAAAGTCCACTATTTATTTCGTGTAGTGTTAACTTCAACATGAGTGAAATATGTACATCTCTGATTGAGTTTATACTTGTTTTATGTAGGTGGGTAATCAGATTAAGGATGTTGAATAAACGAGGATAACCTTTTTAGCTTTGTATAAACTCGTATAGTGAAGTTTAGTCGTGTATTTGTAAAAAGGGTATAACTTTCTCACTTTGTATTGGAAATTGGAATTATTAACAGCTTTTTTATTATCCAGTTTTTTTTATAAAAGGGTAAATTCATATATGACTGGAGTTGAAAAATTGTGTTACCGTCCAGAGACTTTTTTTATCATTGAAGCAGAGCGATTTAAAAAAATTCTTTATTTGACTTTTGCTTTTACGAAAAGTGAGTTTATTTAGTCAGTTTATTTGCTGGAAGTAGAATTGTTTTCTAATCTTTTAAAAATATTATGTAGTATTGCACTTTAATGAAATATTTATAGAACCACTTATACATGTACGTTTGAATTTCTTTTACTTTCTCCGTTAAAGCTACTGTAAATATTTCATAAATATAAATAATTTACTTCTTGATGCTAGCTACAGTTCTTTCTCAGATTTTATTTCTATACATTGCTTTCTTTAACGTGTATAAGGTTCGTAGGGTACAAGTGATCTTTAAGTGTCTCCATTATTTACAGCCTCTTAGTTACAGTTTTATATACAAGAGAGAAATAACAAAACGTATTTTTAAAGAGATGACAGTATACTTCATAAGAATTGACGTACAATAATTTCAAAATGTGTAGAATAATACAATTATATCGTTCATAATATATGAAATAATTCATACACGTCAAGTTAATATTAAATTATTGGCAATCACTTCGAATAGCTTTTTTCTCTCCGGCATGTTAGATATGCATGAACTTATTATTTTCCTTTACGATTATTTTACTCTTCTTTCTTAAAGAATTGAATTCATTTGTGTTCATAATTTTTTGCTTAAAATACACGTTTCAATTCACGAAAAAAATATTATGTACTCAATTATTCCTTTCAACTACTGTAATCCATATTTATTTGCAAATGTATGAAAAGTCTTGATAAAAGCTAAGAGTCTTTGCTGAAATATCTGTATTTTCATTGTGGATTTGAAACGTATAAGCAAAAAATAATGAACAGTTATTTTCCTCTGTTATAAAAATTCATTTTAAATCCTAAAATTCTCAACTTTATTTCTTCTTTCAGTCGCAAAGGTCAGAAGAGAAACCGTTTCGAATTATCATTTCGAACAACTGAATCGAACGGTTTGATATTATGGATCAACCGAGGAACTACTCTTCGTGGCGATTACTTTGCAGTTGCCTTAATCGACGGTTTCGTCGAATTTTCATACAATCTAGGAAGCCAAAGAAGTTTCTTCGTCTTAAGATCGAAGGTAAGAAACTCTGTGAAACGAATTTAGAACTACCGAAAATATCATAAAATTTAATTCTTCTACTATCTTAAGTGACAATAAATGGCATTAATTTATTAGAATATGCAAATTCAATGTTACTTCAAACGGTATTACTATCATGAATATTCGAGTTCATTATAAACTATTATAAATATAATTATCAAAAAGCTCAGAATACAAGTAAGTGATTATTTAATTTTATTTCTGATGAAAATGTAAAGTTTAATGAAATATAATAGTGTTTATTTGTTAGTTCGTTTATTGACTGATCCATCAAGCAAAAATTTTGATCCTTTGTAAATACAAATAATTATGTTTTCCAAAATATCTAAATTATTAAAATATCAATTTCAGTGAAATGGAGCAGTGAATTTAAGTGAAACGTATTGTTAAAATATCATTAGATAAACTATGATTATGTATACCAGGGGTAAAAAGTCTCTTGAAAGTCATCATTTTTAATTTCTCTACTAAACAATATAACTTGTTTCAGATCCGAGCAGACGATGGTGAGTGGCATCAGTTGTCTATTCAACGTAAGAAACGTGTTGGTATATTGCGAATAGATAATGAACCACCAGTTAAAGGTGTATCTGAACAAGGTGCCATATCACTCAATACTGATGGATACCTATGGATAGGTAAGAAATAAATAAAGAAAATGAGAATAAGAATAAAGAAAATATCAGCCATTGTGTCAGTTTTTAAATTTACTTCTAGCATACGATTAGAGAATGATTATAATATTTAAAAGAGACGAAGATAGGTGATATTTAAAAAAAAAAATTAAACTGACATTATCCAACTTATTTTTACAATAATAATTGACTTTTACTTGTAAATTAGTATTATGAATAACTGCAATAAAAAATCCAAAACAATTTTTGTAAAATATAATACAATCTTAATGCATTGAACAAATCTGTGTTTTTTAAAATGATCTTTTCTAGCCTTTTGAGGAAGCATAAGAATGTAAAATACAAAGTGAGTTAAGTCCCAATTCCAAAATAATCTCATATCTTCAAATTTTCTATTGATATAAACTATTAGTAAATCTATAAATGAAATAAATTTTTTGTCCATATTTCAGATAAGTTGAACATTAATAAATCCATGTCTCTCTGAAGTAAAAGTATTGTTTCTTTTAGGTGGTGCATCAACTCTGCCCTCTGGCCTTCCAGCGGGTTACTACCTCGGTTTCAAAGGCTGCATCGACGCAGTGTTAGTTGACAAACGAAAACTCCACATGGTTAAACATGGTGAAAACAGAGTGACACAGTTCTGCCATGATGACTAGTGAACAGATATTTATTTATAAATAGAATTTATTATTATTAAAAACAAGACTGAAAGGTGATTATATATATAACGTCTTCCCTAAGCGAGAGGAAGTCCCGAACAGTTTTACACCGTCCCTCAAAAATGAGAAACTATGGTACCGACGTTCCTGTGTTTGTTTTATAAAAAAAAAAGATTCACAGTGACAATTTTTGAGTGTTGTTGTCCATTAGATTTTGTGTATTTTGTAATTATCCGCTGCTGTTTTCTACTTTCAAGATGTCTTCCTCAACGAAAACAGTAAAATGGCGGTGTTAACTATGACAGTATTATTTCCGCTTAACTGCCATTACGAAGGTTTTATCAAAAATTTGTTTTTAATCGAGTACATGAAGTGAGGATAATGTGTGCAGGCAAGAGAAAGGCTGGGTCGGAAACTGGAATTTAAAGAAAAGTGTTAACAGTGTTTTAAAAAGAAAATTTAGTGCTTTACTTCAATGTAATTATAGGGAAAAATGAACGTTTTCATTATATTATTAAACATTAAAGGGAAGCAGTAACACATTTTTTTGTAAAATATATTCTCTAAACAATGTTTTGCAAAAGGTAATCTAATAGTTGGAAATTTTGTAAGAAATAATATGTGGGCTATTTAATTCTTTGAGATGATTTTTCATCCAGTTTCAGTTTACAGTCTAGAAGAATTATCTGCGAAAAATTGATGTTTGAGAGAGTATTGTATGCACATGGAAGAACTTAAAGTAATTTATACAAATTTCCATTTTGAAAAACATCATTATAAAAAAACGATTTATAAAACAGCGTATTATCAATAAAACAGCACTAAAATTCAGGAGATTTAAATAATCTATTTGAAGGAAGCCATTGAAAATACGATCGCCCAGTCTATGAAATTATTTAAATCACAACCCAATTACTGGAAACACTATAAATCAAATGTAATTTTAAATTAGTTCCCTAAACAGCCTCACTCTTGCCTATGATATCAACAAGTGCCAATAATAATAATAATATAAAATAATAATAATACTAAAAATCCAATCATCCGTAAAATTAATTAATTTGAACACTATTATAATTATTGTTCTTTATTATCTCTATCTCTATGAATACATATCAGGCAAAAATAATATAATTTGTACAGTATACTGAAGTTATAACATATAGGAGCGCACTGTATGTATGATTGGAAAGCAGCTTACTCTAAAGGCTGTGTTTACATGTATTATAGTTATTATGTTGACCTGATGATGCATGTAAAAATAAAGTATGTTCATATTTAGAAATTTGTTGTCGTTTGTTCCCTGGTTTGGTGGGTGTGGATGATCTGGAAAAAAGAAATAGAAAATTAAATTATTAGAAGTTTTGTAAAGAACTATATTTAAATGAAATGTTTTTAACTGACTACTTTACATTGGAAAACTAAATAGCACGGTCCTGGATAGACCGAGGTCGTGGGTTCGAGTCCCACTTGAGCCGAAATGTTTCTTGTTCTTAATTTATTTTTCAAATGTAAAGTAGTCAGTTAAAAACATTTCATTTATAAATAGAAAATTATCGTTATTTACCAGTGCTTCAAAATTGAAGAAAATAACATTAGTGAATTATTAACTATTAATTTAAAAGGGAATTTTGTAAATTCTTACGATATTATTTAAATATCAAAGGTTATTATATTATATTGAATATTAAACTACCGGACTGGCTTCAAAAGGCCCCGTCTGCAATATTGATGATTAGGGGTCCCCATTAATAATTAATTAGATTTTGAAAATTTTGGATCAAGTTATTAATGACGAGTACATCGACCGAACTGAAATTAGTGTCAATAATAATTATTATTATTTATTTATGATTTTTTGTGCAAGAAGCTGAAATTTTTATATGAAAAAAAAGTGAATAGTCTTGTTTATAAGAATTTAAAACTTTTCAATGGGGTATCCAATGTGCAGATTTTTATCGAAAGCTATAGGGGCATATTCCATTAGTGCAGACTTATGAAAACTTTAGAGAATGCTTAAAATAAGAGAATGTAGAAGATCGTCTTTGAAGCGGCGCCATGGTTGGTGCGAGCGAGGAAAATCTTAAATCGCATAGAAGAAACTCCTTATTTATTTCATATTTTAAAAGTTAATTTTTTCCTCTTTCTCTGTTAATTGGCTAAAAAATTCAGAATATATTGTAGTAATAATCATACGATTTTTTATTACTTCATTTTGGGTCACTTTGAGTCACCGGGTCTCGCCTCTCAAATCACCAACGGGTCTGCAGCTATGGACCCGTGACCCGGACCGAGTTGGTGACCCAGTAAATGACCCAAATTACAAGCGACCCAGTTTATCTAAACACACAGCCCGTCGGCTCGATACAGCGCTCCTTGAACCTTGCTACCTTGTATACATTAGCGTGAGGAAATTTTCAAACTACATTTTGTCGGTAACTATTCGTTCGATCTTGATAAAATTTTAGAAGGTGGTAGATGTTTTCAAATGATATACTTTTTACTATTATTTGTTGTTCGAATTTTGCTTGAGAACAGAGATATTCCATTGCGAAAGGTACCCATGTTTACGATAGTTTTCCGAGACCGTTGAGCGGCTCGATCGATGTTTCTCTATTCAAATGTCAAGAGCAAGACCGAGACTATAATATCACCGAAATATAGTGCTCGACATCGTATATTAGCCGAGTTATTCGAGAATCAAAAACGAAAAAACTCGAAATTTCGCTATTTTGAAGCTCGATTTCTCAAGAGTGGCTACACCCACGATTGAACGGCTCGGTTTCGTCGAGTCATTTTTGATTCCCTACCATTCACCAAAATTTCGACGTGATCGGGTCAAGTCACTTAACTTCCGGTAAAATTTTTACTTTTTTAGACCCAATTTTTTTTTATCTCGGATTTTGGTCAAACTCGGTAGAAAGATAGATGTGGTTGTTGTCTACTGCGGAACCGGATATAAGACCTGAGAAAAATTCCTGCACCGAGAAATAGCCTAGAGAAAGTTGAAAAATGAGCTTTTTTCTTCGAAGTTATCTGATTTTTCCGATATTTGAATTGGCCAATACTCGAAAACCCGTTGACCTTTTAACTTTATATTTGCAGTGGTCACAGAGGAGGTCTTACATGGTATGACCCCGAAGGTCACATCTCCCTATAATTCATTTTGCCTTTGTTATTAAAGTTCAAACGAAGGTGTTTTTTGATTTATTTATAACAATAAAGGTATAATTAAATCCGTTATTAATGGTTTTAAATATATTTAAAACGTTTCTCTACTAAATTTATTAAACATAATGTAACTTATAGGAACTTAAAATTAATCTGTTTCAAAATATTAGTTTTGTAAATTTTTTTTCTTTATTTTTTGGATTAATTTGGTAATTTTATTGGCCTTTGATTCTAACCTGACCTATTATGACCAAAACCGACTTAATTTAACCTACCGTGAGTTCTTCAAATAACGTCGACGAGTAATAAGAATAAAAAATTCGCTTCAAACTTGCCCTAGTGACCTTACTGTGACCTCATTTCTGCCAATTTTGATGTCATATATTAGTAGTTATAATTACGAAGATCTAGAACAACCAAAATAACTCAATAAACATGAATAAACGCTTCCAAAATTGCGTAATATCATTTCCAGACACGAGTACGTGAAAAATTACGTCTTTCAAATTCCCGCCTTCGAACTGACCGTAGTGACATCTAGTAGCGACCACATGAACTGATCAGCAACAGCGCCATCTATATTTGTCATCGCCATCTCATGGGAATAAATGGAACTAACAGTGTAAAATACATGAAAAAAGTGTACTCTCATGCCATCTAACGGTAATAATATAAATTTACTAGTTCCATTACTGCCATAGATGTCGCCTTATATCAGACGGTCGACGCCATCTATGTGTCCTATACTTTAAATTCACATTTTGACATATAGATGACACTACCTATCTGATTATGTAATAGAATAGTTACGTTTTTAAGAAATAGATGGCAGTTGTATACAGTTCTCAGAAGTTTTGATTTTTTTTTATTATTCAACAAAACTTACGAAATTAATATGAAAACACTGAAAAGAGAGAGAGGAAAAATTGGTTTATCTTTTATATTGCTCTTACTTATTTCATAAAAAAAATCTTTGCATCAATAAATTAATAAAGCTGAATAAAACTAAAACTAATAATCATGCTAGCCTGAGAAAGAAAAAAATACAAACCAGGCTTTATAAAAATTATTTAATTAAGAAGAAAGTTTCAGTTACAATTTACCATTTCATCAGCCATCTGAACGAGAAATCCTTTGGCTGTGTGCAATTTACCGTTCAATTCTTTTTCTTAATCCAATAATGCAAATGAGCCAATTAATCATTCAGTGGTTCAATTCTGTTCAACCGATAATCTAAAGGGAATTATTCGCCATCTCTTTTCTTATTCAATGGAATAGATTTCTTCATTATGCATTTTTGGAGAATAAAGTAAGTGTTTTGGTACGAAGTTGAATTTCTGATTTGCTAAAATATACGTACAATGTAGGGTTCTTCCAAAATCTTACGGACTCAAACTGGTTGTCTTCAAACTATTTTGACAGGTAAACCCATCGTTGAGCACTTGTTTGGGTGGTTCAAATTGTGAATTTTTTATACAATTCGCAGGCTGGTCAAAGAAAACAAATAAGTCAACAAAGGATTATCAATTGTTGGAATGTCAGA
>JAQIWE010004304.1:0-10914 GCA_034698565.1 Campodea plusiochaeta | reverse complement strand
TCTCGACAGACCGAATCTCGGTCTCGTCTCGCTCGACTTTTTCGAGCGAGCCGCTCGTCTCGCTCGACTTGAGTCTCTTCTCTTGAAGAACCCTACCAAGAACGCATAAGTGAGAGACCGAATATCCCAGTGTTTCTAACACCCTATTTTCCTACTAACCCAAATTGATAAATTTTCTCTGGGATTCTAAGCACCTTTTGTTACTTGTTCTATCGATTCTGTGATTAAGCAAATACTACAGTCACTTTAGAAGTAACAAGAAATCATTTATCTTAGGCAGAATGATTGGCGTTTTCCATTTCATGCTTTCCACTACTCCTTCTTCAACTTTTTATTCGTCTAAGAGAAAAGGAAAAAAAAGAAGAGAAAAACCCTTGGAGCTAGAGAACAGTGAGAAAAGAGTATTGAATCAACTAACCTGTTCTCAAATGGTCCCGGACTAGTTTGATTTATGTCTTACTTCTTCGTCACTTAATGAGACAAGCACCAACTTTGGTGCTTTTCATTAAATGGAACCATCAGCTATGTAGCAACAGATCTTCTTGTGATAAATTGATTAAGCAGGGCTAAAGAGTGATTTAAGAGGAATAAGAACACTTTGGTTTTTTACAAAATTGAGTCTCGTTTCTATAAGTTACGAGATGTCAACTGCTTTCATTCAGTAGAGATTTAGTCCTGTTGAATAAAATCGGAGAAAACTGATGTTTTTCGTTGTGACCACGGATATTTTTTTGTTTTGTTAATGGGAAGATTGGATATGTTTAGGTGGAATGTTTTTTTTTGTGTGTGCGTGTGTGTTAAAAAAACAACAACACAACTCCAGCACAACGTATCATTTAACATGGATTTTAACAGAATCATTTAACATCATTTAACAGAATTAAATATGTTGTAATGTGCTGCTGAAACTCTCTTTGCATAATATATATTTTATGATTTTACCCAATTAATCATCATACACCTGACTATTCCAAGAATAATTATACAGCATGATCTTCATAGTAGCTTAATTGTATTTTTATAATTATGACAATTTCTTCAAAATAACGAAAGTTAGTATTAGTGAATTCGCTTACTATGGACAATATAAAAATAAACATACGAGGTCTTGTTACACTGGTTCATTGACACGATACGAGGTCTTGTTACACTGGTTCATTGACACGATACGAGGTCTTGTTACACTGGTTCATTGGCACGAATATAGTAACTACAGAATGTATATGTGTGATGCGATATAAGTTATTTGTGGTGAAAATGCGATCTTTAAGAGCAATTTCCTATATAGTGGGTGCAGAGGAAAAGTGGAGGAAATCGATTTGATGTTTTTTCACAAACGTATAACACAATTTTCCAATCCAATTCCTATATATTACATCCAAAGTGTTTTTCGGTGCTTGTAGCAATACAATATCATGGTTAGAGAACTTTTTTTCACTCTCAGTGATGATAAAGAACCATGTCAGATGGTGATTTTAAGCATTCGTTGTGATACCATGTTATTTCCGATTTTCTTTTATATTTAGTTGCATTTTCATTGCAATTTCTATTATATCAATTTGCAAGCATATTTACATACTCTAACATCATAATTATTTTACTCGAATCAGGATGTATTTATTAGAATAACTTTGTTATACGTTTGATATACATTGTTTCATGCAAATCAGACTGGATCAGCATAATTAAATCACAGTATAGTCCGCTATGCTGAAATAGTTACAAGGTCAAGTACATACCGCGACACCTAAAGTGGAATAATAGAGAGACAGAAGCTGAACTTACTAGAGGTTCTTAACGAAACAGAGTTTGTTGATTATTGAAAAATCATCCGTTATTTTCCATTGCTAACTGACAAAGTGGGACATTGTAAAACTGGTATTGTAAAAAAGTGCTATATGCTTAAATTTGCGTGGAAATAATATCTCGTTGCTTTTTGAACGTCAGCTTGTATGTGTGTATTGCCTGGTACCCACCTACATGGTTAGCAAAGAATAATGATAGAAAATGGCTTCAGAGTACTGTATTCTCTGAGGATAAATTTTATCATACTGTACCTGTATTACAACACTGACAGATATCATACATATATTTTTATTATTAAATCAAGTTCCATCAAAAACTAAATTGACTTAATAAGAATTTTGAAAGACATAATTTTTACGTCATCACGGGAGAGAAAACTATACAGATGTGACTCCCTACTATCATTGAAATCCCATACTGTATTCTTTATATATACAACTACAATGCACACGACTCTGGGTAGATGTCAATATTACATATGCTTATATAAACTTTGATGAACTTTGCATTACCGTTCGAGTCGTGCATACATAAATCATATTATGACTTTATAGTAATATATGATATTTGATTTTATATATTGAAATTAAATGGTTTTATGCATTAAAATTCGCCATTTTAAGTCCACAGGCACATATGAAATATTAGCTGTAACACTTGCAGAATACAGGTATCGACAAAACAATAAAATTTTGTCCACGTGGATAAAACAACTACCTTAGTTCATTAAATTCTCTAATTATATAAGTAAAATATTGAAACTTTTTTATTTTTGTTTCAAAATTAAAAGTGGCAGACTTCTTCTTTGGTGATATCATTTTAGATAACAAAGGTTACATGGTAATGTTAATGTAAATATCATAGTTCGTATATACAGTATAATGCGTGAAATATAAAAGTCATAATTACTAAATAATTATACATCTTGTCAGCTTTTAAAACATTTTGTACTTTACAGGGAAGACTAATGTCAAATGTTAGTTTCGGTTTCAATTTTGAGCCTTTCAGCCACCTAGAATAAACTTTTTACTACGTCTGTTTATGCGAAAACAGAACTATTGGTTCAGAAACAGTATTCATATGTTTAAAAGTAACACATTCACGTTATACTACATTTTATGTAAGAACGAGAAAAGAAAATGGTATTTATCAAGATTGCAATAAAAGATAAACATTATTTTTATTTCTTAAATTAATATATTGATTTATTAAAAATTCTATACTATAAAGACTTTTGTACTAAATAAAAAGGAAATTTTCTTTAGCGTGTTTCAGAATTTATCACATGTTATTTTCATGTTATTATCGTACCAGAAGCAATGAAAGAAAAATATAGTGAAATTTAATTTCTCTCTTAAACTTTGGACGAAAGCATGAAAAGCAAAATAACAAAATACTCTGGAAGACTTCAGCAGTATAAATTTTAATGAAAGATATAATATAACATAGCTAATATAAGTTTCATACTTACGTCATTTTAATTTAAAAGCTGATCAAGTGAAGCAACTGAATGAAGTTGGACAGATAATTAACATCACTTAGCAGATCTTTAAATAAAGTAACCTGTATAAATGCTACCACTCCGTTATTGTCGCAATAAGATTAAAATAATTACGATTATCAGATCGTAACAGTGTATCTATACCAACCTTTCTTTACTGAAAGAAAGCAGTTCATCATTATTTATTAACAATGTGATTATAAACTGTACAGTGAATAAAACATATTTTATAAAAAAAACGTGATTGCTTCCCGTAAGCACTAATCTTGAAAGCCAGTTCAGACATAATGTAAAATTCTACCAATACACAGGAAAATCCCTTTTGTCTCGGCATCTTCAGCGTGCTTCAGAACCTGCATACGTTTTAAAGATGAATATCATAAAATATTCTTCAATCCTGTCATCTAAAATTGAATTGATCTCAACACCTTCTATCTTGTCAATCGATGAACGTCCTCGAATACATCATGTGTTAACTCATATACCTTCACTCTGTCTACTTTCATTTAAAGTCAGAGAAAAAAGATGCTTTCAAATAAGGAAAGATGTGACAGAAGGTGCTTCGAAGAGGTATATACAGGCAGTTGTGGTTAAATAAGGTTTGCGATCCCTTGATGGTTTAACAGGTTGTTGTATTTGGTTAATGTTTGTAATAACTCAGTTATGTCTCATAAAGTTATAAAAATTAATTATGTTTATATACTTGATAAGTTTAAGTCACGAATTTTAAGGCTGGAAATGAGCAATGCACTACATTTACTACGGATGAAAAATTTCCTTCAAAAATTTTCTGTTTCATTATAGTATACTTGTTACTACATCAGGTAAGTACTTTACGAAGTGCCTTCTTTGTTATAGAATGGAATGATTTCTTTTTTTACGGAACTCAATGATAAAAATTCAGCAAAGAACATACCTTTTTCTCTAATAAACGTGTAAGTAATAATACTATTTCCTGTCCTGGTTTTTCCTCTAATTATTCACAAATCGTAATTGGTATATCCAGGAATTCAAACCACACTTCATACAATCCTTGATAATTTGATTCACAAAGTCCAACCCACGAAACAATACTCGAATTACTCTTCATAATCATTTTACCATTCTACGTGTATTAGTTTCATTTTAATGGTAAATACGATTTCGTCATTTCGTGTTAGCATAATGTAATTTATGTAGGTGGAAACCACAATTAAATTTCTGCGTTTGAAATGGTGTATAAAACTTTTCTTTTTATGCATAATTATACTGTTGTAAAACTTCTTATTGATTGTAATGTATCTCAGTTTGATGTCGTGTGTGGCTTTTTATATTTATTATTATGTTAAAAGTATGTATAGAAATGTTAATGTATGTAATTAATGAAAAAGAGTGAAGATTTAACGCATGTCATGGCCAAATTACTGCTATATCTCTCTCCCTATTTCATGATATGCACTAGAATTTATGACTATATGCACAGAGTAATGTGACCAAACTAGAAAGCATCTGTGGAATGAGCTTACAATATGAATGTATGCTATAATAATAACAAGTAACAGCATAGTACTACCATCTACAATGCGTGGTAGGACATTATACGTACTGTTATTAGCATTAGAGTAAACAGGAACTCATTTTTATATATAGTGTATATAATATTCGTCTTTTTTAAACATTATTTTGTTTTTCGTTTAATGTTAGATACGCTCTGGTAGAACTTAGAATAACGAAAGTAATTAAACACGATGGCATATCTCAGACCCGAAAGAGAGAGAGAGGTGAAGGGAGAGAGAGAGAGAATGGGATGGGAAAGAGAAACAATCCAGGGGAAAGAGATTAAAATAATATCCATCAGGCATAAAAGTAATTAACAATATATACAACCTCAGTTGAATATGGTTAGTCATGTACGTACTCGAGGATTTGCATTCTCTCTGATTGCTAACGATTATAATCTGTGTATTCAAAATGGGTTACTGTCGTATTAATAATTTAAACTGCTCTGTGGAGAAACATTACATCTGAGTTTGAAATCATCACAAAATACAACAATTAAGACTGAAAATTTTCCATTATTGGAGATGGGATATGCATGATTATAAATATTATATAAACATGATAATAAGACAATTTTTAGTTGCTTCATCATTTTTTATAATATCTGTATCACGATTGGAAGGTCTCTTTTATACTCCTAATATTCTACACAACTGTACGATAAAATGTATTACATAGAAACATTCATGGTGTCAGAAATTTTTATTAAACATACAATTGACAAACGTGAACTTCAATTATGAAGATTTTATAGATATGTTTTGTTTAAGCCAGATTTATTTGCACAATTATTTGTGAATACTTTCGGAATACGTATAGCTATAAAAACAAGCATAGCTATAATGTATACAAGTACATCTGTAATATTATGTGTATCTATAAAACAAGTAAAAAAATATTATAATAATAAATAATGTTATTATTATCTATATTTATAATAACGAAATTAAAAGACACTCGTCACTGTGATGTTTAAAGTGGTACTAAAGGTCAAATTATACAATCTGTGGTTTCTGTTTTATAATACGTCCATGATTTCAATCATGGTCGACAAAATGGAGACTAGTAGGTCATGTGATGGTATGTTTACCACAAACAGTATTTTCAAAATGCTTGAAAGGTAGAATATTATGAAGAAAAATGTCATATATTTCTTTCTTACTTATTTAATTACCATTGAAAGAAAAGATGGAAAAATTATTCATATGTACCATAAATATATCTCTAACAGATCTTCATAAATATTGAATCATTCAAAACTAACTGAATAAAATTTCATTGTTTCAGAGTAGTATGTGGCAGTATCAACAATTCGCCTGATCCAGCAGTTTGATGCTTCCAGTCAGTAGCAAATTGCACTGAATTATGAAACGGTAAGCTGAAATGGTGGAGGAATTTATTTGTCTTATTATACAAGGAAGTACAGAAATCGAAACGGTAGACATTGGAAATGTTTTCTTAAAAGACAAATCAGTTGTTTAAATATGTTTACGGCGTTTCACCCTTATATTACGCCGTTTAATGTAACTGATTTTTCATAATATATTTGTTCTCTACCGTAGCTATTTTACTTTGTAAATCAGAAACTAAATTAGTTGTTGAGATCCGTTTAAGTGCAGTCAACATTAATGCATAAGGATAATGAAGACAAATAAAATCAATAAATAATAGAACTTTTTCAGTTTTTTTTCCTTTCAGTTTTTTTTTCTGTCAATTGAAATCTATACTTATCATCATAGTCAAATCAAAAATACAACCTGATATTTCGACATGTTTCTATAATATTATTTATTGTTTATGTTGTAACAATTGTATTTTTTTAATAATATTAATAGGATAAAGAAGAAACCTACCGATTCATAATTCTGATATTCCATACAACTGAAAAGTTTTCCAAGATTATATTGTAGAAGTGGTTTCATTGTATTTACAATAAATTTATTGTTTTCGTATCATTTAGCACTTTTCTTCTTCGTGTTAATTGTGTAACATTATCATTTCAATTATGTATCATATACACCGTGCCAGACTAGGTGCCATGCGTTCGTGATGGTTCATCTTAGTAGGGAAATGACTCCACTGATTATTTGCACTCTTTAAAAATTTAAACGGAACGTGTTACTCTCAATCAGGATTAGCATACTGCTACGCCTGCTAGAGCATCGATTTTCTGACACCCACTTTAAACTCAAACAAACTGTGAAACATCATACCTAAGGATACATGAAATAATACACTATACTATGTTTTATATACGCCCATATCGAATACAGAATTCCCAAAATTATAACATAAACTATGATCTTCTTCTTCATTAAGCAAACTGAACTGCAGTAGTTCTGTAACTGTACTATTTCAATGATTTGATGACGATAGAACTGCTTGTATAAAAACTCACAAAAGACTGAATATTTTATTAACTCATTTGACACGAAAAATGAAAAAAAAAAAAAAAAATCTGTCCGAATAAAAGGAGTCATACTCTGTCACATTGACAAGTTTTGTGCATTATGTAGGAGCACTATTAGAGACTTTCAAAACAGGTTCTTTTCATTGACGATATTTTTCTCTTGGATAAAAAAGAGAGATGTTTTCAATGTATAGAGAATCACGAAAGATTTATCGAATTACTTTTTCATGTCGTAAAAGTATAAGGTCAAAATGACACAAGACAGACAAATCAGGGTGATCTGAAGAAAATCTATTAGAGAAGAGGCGACTATGAGGTGCCCTAATCTGTCAGCATAACATTGAGATAAAACAGCATTTTCCTTCCCTGTAATTAAAGGATAGAGGTTTATATAGTATGGAAATTGTGGAGACATAGTCTTAAAGAAAGAGGAAATTAGAATTGTGTGTGTGGGGACATAGCAGTGTTGTTTTAACACAGTTTACATTTCCTATAGAAACTGCGATGGTTCGGGTGATGGGTGTGCAAACTGGTTTGTCATTGATGATTTGATAATATTAAGAGGTTAAAGTTTATAAACTTTTCAAAATTTCGGATATATAGGGTATGGTACTCTCTTGTTTATTATTTTCATAACACTATGTAAATATTTCTTGTTTGAATAAACAAAATTATTCAGGTGTTTCATTTTTCTTTACTGTAAGGAGCATTATTAGTTACACGAGATTTTCCAATTTTATTTTATATTCTGATACTGAATTACACATACAGGTAATTATCCTTGATCAGCATAATTTTATAAATATATTATGTAAAATGTATTTAATTAAGTCTTGATAAAAGCTAAGAGTCTTGGCAGAATTATCAATAATACTCCATATTTGCATTGTGGATTTAAACGATAAGCAAAAATGTTGAACACAAATGAATCCGTTTCTCTCAGAAATAATAATAAAAAATATTATATTTATAAATGCCACTATCTGTCATAATTTAAAGCGTACTTCTGAATTACGTTAACCTTTAATTTAATATAATCCTTTTAGTGCTTTTTAATTTTTTATTAATGTTTTAAAAGTTTGAAAAAAACTTTTGTACATTTATCCATTTACTTTTAAAACTGTATAATACATCTGAGAATACCGTATTGGACCTCCAGAGACTGCTTTCTGTTTGTACGTTACATAACATGGTGCTTTCTGTTTGTACTTTACATAACATGGTGCTTTCTGTTTGTACTTTACATAACATGTTTTCAATTCCTATTGTTTCTGTTTGTGCTTTAAACTAATATACCTTAGATTTCATTTATTTTTAATGGTTGCACATACATTAAAACTGGTCTAACGTATTCAGTTTTAAAATATATGTGAGTTAGGCTTATAACCGACACAATTCAATATAGAGATAAAATTTCTCTGTTTATTTTTGATGTGGGAAAATGTACAGCGTTTACAGTTTATAATGCAAGTTTCAAATAAGTCTATATTAGTTTACATTTTTAATATTTATATAAAATAAAAATAAAAAACTCTCGCAAATGTAATTTTTAATTTTTCATCATTTTATCTTCATTGCTTTATAAATGGGGTAACCAGCATGCTTCTCACATTTACATCACACCATTGTATTTCTTAAAGACAAAATGCGCTGACCAGGAATATTGGCCTCTAAAAAATCCAAACTGCTCTACTAATTTTCGAGCATATAACAAAAATACACGAAAAAATTTCCATAGTGAAACATTTAACTAATGACAGTAAACCAACCTCAAGAGCAAGTAGACCTACATCAGACTAATTTTCAGATATTCAATTTTCATTGAAAACTATGGCGTAGACTTCATTAGTGTAAGTAGTTTATACAACTCCCCTCAACGTCCAGTAATGAAATGCACTATTGATCTTAACTAATTAACAGCATTTGTGCCGAATGTCTTTCATCTCTCCATCCATGCACTTGAGTGAGAAACGATGCATATATAACTCACAGAATTGATTCGCATAATACTTCAGCACCAGCACTATCAGAAGTCCAACAAGTTTTAGAACAATCTCTTTATATCCTTGCGAAGATGTAATCTCATATAACTTACATCGCTTTAATCAATCCTTATTGCTTGAGAAGTTTCCTTCATCTACAGTAGTACATTTTCTGTTGAAAATATTTTATATCTGAGAGACATGGATTCCATACTATTCAAATTTGGTTGTTCTACGACTGGTGAATCCATAAATGAAACAAAATCTTTGTCAATATTTCAGCGAAGATCCTTCACTTCTATCAAGACAGTATAAAATTTACATACTGTCTTGATAAAAGTGAAAGATCTTCGCTGAAATATTGACAAAAATTTTATTTCATTTATGGATTAACCAATCGTAACACAACCAAATTTGAAACCTTCTAAAACTGAAATTCTGAACAACATATTCATTAGGATCTATTTATTATTAACATATTTTCAAAGTAATCAAAGTTATTCTAAACAATAATGTTCAAGCTCATTTTCTTCAAAAGTAAATAACAAGAACTATGATAATTAATTTTATTTCACATGTACAAATTAATGCATAAGGTGAAGTCATGTGAGACATGCATATTGACTTCGTAATACGTAATACGAAGTCAATATGCATGTCTCCCATGACTTCGTACGAAGTTCATATCACAATATCAAATCGTTATTCTTGAACAGTAAACCGTATTATAAATGCAGTTATTTTTTTATAAAGAATGTAAAGTACTACTATAATGTCTCAAAGATAAATATAGGTACTATATTGTGATATTACTATTAAGAGAATGGTACTCTGTACCCAACAAATAAATTGTGATTTATTTTTAAAAGTTTGAAAAAGTAGATATTTCACAAATTACAACAGAGGACAGAGCACAACGCTTTCACTTACTCCAATCCAAATCCATCCATATCTTCTTCTAAAATATCAAAACCTAATATTATTTTAGTTGTTAATTTCGGAAGTATTGAAATATAAGTAACTGACCTTATATTCAATAAAATAAAATGAAAACTTACATTCAAAACAAATACAGTACATTGCTTCTATCTATTAGTTATCTATTAGAATGTAAAATACTTGGTAAATTGTTGTGCTGCTTGTTAAAAAAAACTAAATAGGGAAAAATATAAGAAATAATATTAGGTCTATACATTTCTGAAAATTTCAATATGGTGTTGTTATATAACAGAATATTATGAAATATTACACAAATGAGTTTGGTATAAACATTCGACATAATATTTCGATGATATACTGTTTTAAACCATGACCAAAAATTAACAAAACTGTAGTTTAGTTGAGTGGTAATTAAATTAATTCGTTGTCAAAAGTTTTGGAAAATATATTTTGCATGTGCATTGTATACCAATGACAGTTGCAATCAGTATTCAGTAGCAAAATAACTTCAATCGCCAATATGTTAATACGACAAATATTCCAAGCGATAAATAATCATTAAAACGTTAAATAAACAACAATTATCACAAGAAGTTAAGTATAAAAATGTAATGGTGGATTTGAAGAAAGTATTAAAAGGATATATATATAAGACTAATTCGCCTAGTACCACAAGTATAAAATAATCATAGATTTTGACAATAGATGGCACAGGTGAAGCGACGACAAAATCATAT
>JAQIWE010004303.1:0-10916 GCA_034698565.1 Campodea plusiochaeta | reverse complement strand
ACAATTTGAACCACCCAAACAAGTGGTCAACAATGGGTGTCAAAATAGTTTGAAGACATAACCAGTTTGAGTCCGTATAAGATTTTGGAAGGACTATAATAGCGAGTAAAGTGTGCGGAAAAGTTGAGTTTACAAGAACAAGTTCAACAACAATGATTGTAATATTGTGTTCTGTCAACCCTGATCTTGTTTCTGCGTCGAGAAGAGCTCCCTACCGAACGAACGGGAAGTTATCGATCCCGAAGAATATTAGCTTTTCCCAGCATCCAGTGCCATCTCGCGCCTTCTTTTACCCACGGTTAAACAAGTGGAAAATTGTGTCTTATTTCTGGCGGGAAGCGAACATGCAGGGTTGGAAATAACAATAGTGGTGGTGGGTTTTCACAATGAGGTTAGAGTTTATAGTGGGGTATCAACACTGAGCTTATCTTTTAGCATTTCCGATTGCTGGAAGTTTAATAGGAGTTATTGCATCTTTCTAATCAATTATACTACAATTTTGATTTCGGATGACAAAGAAAATTTTTCTGCTAATATTTCCATAAATTATGCTGACGAAATAGAAAAATCGTAAAAATTAATAAATGAAAAACTTCTATGAATTTCAATTTGCAGATTGATACATTGAAACCATATTACTGTGTAAAAAAAAAAGCGAAATCCATGATGTCAAAAGTGGAGTATAATTTAATGAAATAGATAATGTTGGTATTTTAAAGAACTGATGAACGAAAACGAGACTATTATAGCACCAATAAATATAATAATATAGAAGTTATATTTTATTTCTGTATGACAACTCATGGATTAGTTGCATTTCAAGCCTACCTTTACCATAAATTGTTGCAAGCTTTCAAGGGTTGGTCAAGGATATACTGGGAACAATTTCTTACCTAGAAGAAAAGAGAGAAAATAATTAGAATAAATAGCGCAAATCTTGGTCAATCATAAATTTCCCAGTCAAATGGTATTTTACATGTTCCATTTGCAGGATGTGGAGCTATAATTACAGAATTAGCGCGAATTGCTTTCTTTATATTTTTATTACAGTTAGATATGCCGAGTAAAAATGATTAATAATTTTGATCCTCTTAGATATTAAATAAATATTATCAATTCGATGAATTTTGAATTTTCCCATTATTATTGTCGTTTTTTTTAGTTCTGTAATAGTTATAAAATTACAAAGCTAGAGAAGTCAAAATTTGTCAAAACAACCGACACCCTGAACTGAACAATTGATGTGTAATAATAGAAGTTTCATCACTATAAGAAATATTTGCGCTTAAAAAACCGATGAAACAAATGAAGTGTAAAAACGTCACAATTGCTTACTCTCGATTACCCTTCTCCTCCCCCAATATCGCCAAAGATCCTCTCTTAACAGCTGTCAATAATGAAAGTATAATAATGCAGTGTTCATCTGTGTAGTTCATGAGAACCTCCCGTGTTGTTGTTTATATTGAGTTGTCTGATTAGATGAGCTCTGAGTAATCATTAAGCTGTAACACTTCATTTCACGCAGGTAATACAACAATCAATGATTACAGCACGTGCTTCAAGTAGGGTGGAAAAGGAGGGGGGGATGAATGTGGGTGCATGTGACCATAATGGACGGTAAATTTGAGCAAACGATCTTGGTATCTTTTCTTTTTAAATAAATATTTGAGATTCTGGCTTCGGTCCTGAGCGAAAGTAAATAAGTAATTTTATTTTATTCCACAGTTTCTTTTTTTTTTTTGGCTAACAGCTACTTTCCGGTACTGCAAATTCACTGCATATTTTATAGCGTATATTTTGGATCTGTAATAATTAATTAATTAATTATAAATTTGAAATCAAAGAGGAGTACAAGACTGATATTATGTAGAAACTTAGCTCAAACGTCGTAACATGAATTATACTTTCATTGTCTCAGCAATGTACAAATTTTTCAATTATATCTATGAATTAGAAATAATTGTTCCAGTCTTCCAGAGAAAACAATAAGTTGTGAAAAGCACTCAAATTCCACAGCTCGGACTTAACTAACAATATTTTAAAACACAAATACATCTACCATTCGCCCTTTGAAGTGCTTAGAGAAATAAGCAGTAGAAATCTTGCATCTATTTTTTTCCAGGCCAAGATTATTTATAGTAGTTTACAATCACAAGATTACACAAATCCTTGCATCAGTGATTTTAATTTACTCGGAATGAGTCGAACGAACAAAAAACTCAAATTTTTCAATAAACATTTTTTTATTCTTCTATACCGGAAAAACAAACAAGCACTCAAAATTCCAACAAAAATCCCTCCCAAATCCTAACATATTCATCAACATATAAAGCGCCACCTCTTTGCAAAACCAGCAAACAACATAATAATTAGATTTAAATACAGTTTCCTGCGTGATACCGTTTACCTACCTTGCAATTTAATTTTCATACAAGAAAGGAAAAGGGCAGAGTAAAAATCTAATTAACACTTTTACACACCTAAGACTTTTGCACGCCTCACCCCCCTATGCTCCTCCCCTAGTATTTCGTTAATTATAGCCAGGGTTTAAAAATGTCAGTTTCGGCGCGAGCCCTGATGCATAATTAATAGTTTTGTTCGGAGCTCCCGTGTTTATATTACTTGTTGAATGGAGAATGATTTACAAAAAGGGAGATATGGTCTTTGTTTTTATTTTTACGTGTGTGTTGCGGCTGCGGAAGGGCGTCACGGTCACATATGAGGCGGCTGACTGTCCGGCTCGCTTCGGAATGCAGCGGTGTGTTGCGAATTTTTCTGAGAAGAGTTGAGAAGTTTTTGTATTCGAATAAAATTTTCGTTACATAATAGGTTGTGTTTAAAATAGTCCTATACATGTTTTTCATACTGCTCCCTTTTTACTTTCCTTGTTTTCTATTGTACTCGATATCCCAAGGAAAAAAAAGCTGTGTAGGAAAGTGAGGCCCCAGACTGATTCAACTTATCTATTCAACTCAAATTATGCCTCATACTTTAGAAATACCCCGAAAAATATTTACCTTGTTAAATGATTAATTTTCTGTCAAATTCAGAAATAAATCCAAGTAATAAGTTGAAATTTCATTGACAGAAACATCATATTATTTTTTTAAATAATAATAAGGAGCAACTTCGTCCAATTATATTTAATTCATTAAAAAAAATAACCAATCATAGAATAGAACACATTTATACTATATTACAACAAGGCAATGTTAAGTTTCAAAATATGCTTTTTTCGTAAAAAAAAAGGCAAAATAAAATAATAATTGGATCAAACAATTAATGTTTAATAATGAAAATAATAATTGCAGTGTTGAAGCGTAGGTTAAATTACTTTAAGAAATAACTCATAATATCATAAAAATATATATTTCTTACTTTTCAACCTCTATATTACTAATAATACATTATCATTCAAAGATAGTAAACTTTCCTTCTTTGGCAGTATTGGCATATAATCTTCGTTGTGTGTAAATTTCCACTTGATACTTTTGCCTGAGAGATATTCTCCCCACCCTTACCTCGAAGCACGTTGTTGTTTCACCCCCTCCCTCATCCCCCGTACGAATTCAACTCCCCCCTCCCCACATACACAAAACATAGGGTTGACAGATCGTTGTATTTTATAGCTATACAAGAAATATGTGAATACTGCCCTTCACAATGAGTTTTCCATGACATTTGCAATTGCAGCATCTTTCTTCAGTACAAATTTTGTATTTTTAAGTTCAATTTAGGGAGAAAAAAAATCCAGAAACTATCTAAATTTCAGTGATTGAAGTCAAGTATTAATAATATAAAACAGTGGATGTATTTTTTTATGAAACTTAAAAAAAATTCAACTTTTTTGCAACCCGAGTGAATTCTGTTCATTTATGAACGTTTTCGTCATTTATCGACACTGGCGATTTTATGAGAGACTGAGAACTAATACAAAATCTCTGTCATAAAAATTATAGCATAATCAGTACTAAATTTGTATTGGCCAATATTAAAAAATTGTCTCCTTTAATTTGTGAGGAATAAGGTGTTGATTGATCTGAATAATTTTCCAAAATTAATTTTCCTCTTTCATGACAAAGGAACTGAAAACTATAGAATTCTCGACCCAAATAATGTTATGATTTTCAAGGAGTATATTTTCACAGCGGGAATAATCTTTTCCAATACAGATTAACGGTCTCTTGGGAAAACGAGTACAATAGAGAACAAAGAAAGTAAAACGGCTTATGTGATGTGTTGGAAAAGATTATTCCCGATGGGGAAATATACTCCTTTAAGGGATTATTACCAAAAATTAAATAAATTAAATAATGAAACATAAAAATTGTACACAACTTCGTCATGACTATCCAATTATAAGTAGTGATGCCACACTACCAAATTCCTCCTTTCCCAAACCACTCTACATGTCAACACTGATACCACCCTCTCCCCCACCTAGTGAAAACAACAACCCCCCAAACGATACGCACCAAGGCGAACACGTTTAGTAATGAGACTTTATTAAAACCAGATCTCTGAATATTCAATAAATGCTGATTCCAATCTTAGAGGAATATTTAGTACCATTGCTTTAATTCTTGAATTGTTTATGAGGTTGTTCTATTGTAGGCTGAGGAGACGTGGGGTGACACTGTGTTTTTTACTCCTACAACATACTGTGTATAGTTGTTAGGAGGTTTGGGATGACAATTGAGATGTTTGGTAAAGATCTGATCAGTTTAAGTGTGACGTCACGGAATAACTTTGGGTAAGGGGGGGATTGATAAAGTTTAATGGCAGCTAAGGAATGAAGAGATTGACAAGAAAGTCACTAATCATCCACCCAGTTTACAAATGAAGTCAATAAAGCAAAGTCTGTAGTCAGTAGAACAAAATAATATTGTTTCTATATACAGTCATCAATTTTATGCATTTTAAAGATTTTGAAGAAAAAAGGTAATGATCTTGCTGTTATCTTTTGTTATTTCCCTCGATTTCAAATCACAATATTGTAATCTAACAGCTATATTATTTAATGTCTACTGGGCACTGATACAATCTGTAATTTGTTGTCAGTGGTTTAGATAATTTTGCAATAAAAATACACAAATCCTACAAATAGTACAAAAAAGTTACTATAAACAGGGATAATATTTCTTCTTTATATTGTACTCTCTCAGAGTTTTCCAGAAAAAGAAAATACGTTTTTTTATACCCGACAAAAAGGTATAAAAAATCGACAATATATGAGAAATAGCCATCCGTTTATGAATATTTTTCGTATATTGCAAAGTCAGCAATCCACCTCCAGTAAAACACATTTTTTATCAATTACCAAACGTGACCATATTACTCCACCCCTCCCCTGCGGTTCCCATTGCGCCCACCACTTGGAACATAAGGCGACAAAATTACACTTTCTTCTTCATTCAATTTGGTTCCCCTATATCGCTTTCCCTCTCCCTCTTTTCTTATTCTTGTTTAGACTACTTCTTCTTCTTCTTCCCTCAAAATTCGTTCTGTGTGTGTCTCTTCCTCATTCCTCTCGTTTATTCTTTTTTTTTTATTCTCTTTTTTTTCTCCCTTGCTTGCTTACTGCTTCCATTCACAAAATATACGGTGTGAGAAGAGATCTCTCTCAAAAATTATCCGCTTGGTGTTTTTCTTTTTTATACGAAGTTGAAACACTTCAAAGTGACGACAAATTGAGTTTTACACTCAAGTTCGGAAATTATTTCAAATAAAACAGATTTTTGGGGAGTCTTCAGAACATAAGAAAACCGATTGTTTTTGTGAAGCACAAGTAATTAGTAAATGACGTATAAATCTAATAAAAATTTAATAAATTCAAATTTGTTTCTATAGTTTCTAAATCCTATTATTTCCATCCCTAAATTATTACATTTTGGTTGTTAAATAAAATTTAAATTTCAACTTGTGTCTGATAATGTTTAAAAAATAGTCGTCTAATTCGAAATTTATATCATTAGAACCAAGAATTTATCATTTTTTAGCTAATACGTTTCAAATCCACAATGAAAATACTGAATATTGTCAATATTTCAGCCTAGACCCTTAGCTTTTATTAAGACATTAAAAGCTAAGGGTCTGGGCTGTAATATTGACAATATTCTGTATTTTCATTGTGGATTTGCAACGTATTAGATAAAAAAAAATGATAAACACATATGAATCCATTTCACTGAGAAAGAATAGAATCAAGAGTCCGAAATTTATATTATTAGAAACAAGAGTAATTTTCATTTTTCATCAGAATTAAAATGATGATCAAAGCATTATCCATATAAATATGACAGTAAAGTCAGCATCATTCTATGCTGGAAATCATCTAAAAAATAACACATTTTCGTTACTTGTTAAATTCTGGTTTCTATCATTCATGAATGGATTCACAGCGAGTGCTAAGCAATATGCTTTGTCAATGCATCAAAATAACAAGGATCGAAGGGAGGTGTTATTTTTTTTAGATGATTTCCAGTATATTATATCGGAGTGAGTGAGTAAATATTTTTTATACCAGAGTGAGCAATGAGGTACTATAACGTTATGAAATCAATCCTCACATTAAGAGCCCTCCACCTAAAATTAGGCTGAAATTTGTATTACTCACCAGGTAAGGTCGCAAATCGTTTTTTTTTTATTGCATTCGCTATGATAATATTCAAATATATTTGTGAAAAATTCCCCGATTAATAAACAAAATGGCCGCCTGTAGAGACAAAAAGTTTAATTTGTTTAATGCTAATTATAATTTAACAATTGACAGGAGCTTAAAAACAAATATCATTTTGGATTATACATGTAAAACATTCTTCCATCTTTTCATCATGTCATTAATGTATCATGCCAATGATTAAAAAATAATTAAAAACGTCATCATATTTTTTGCCGTAAATCATCTACTAAATAATTTATTTTAATACTAATTCAAAATTCGGAAAGATATAAGAACAAAAAACTTCATTCTGAATCCAACGATATCTAACACTACATAATTGCTTAAAAAAGTAGCATTAAAATAGTATTGGATTTAACATGCAATTCCCTATGCTGAAACTCAATTGTCATTCTTGGTGAGTGAGCCTTAAAAAATAATATTAAAACTGTGTAAACGTCCATAGCTATGTCAAACACAAAACTATAAAACTCCCATCACCAATTAATTATCTATTGTTGTATACTAGTGTGAATGTGTAAGGTTACTCCTCCAGTATCAGCAGCAAGTGTGTATGAGAGTGCTGGTCTGCTTGCCCATGGACGATCAACATTTTCTTGAAGGCCAACGGCCGATGAACCTGTTCACAACAAACATCACACAACAGAACATGGAGGCCAATCGAAATCACAGGGCAATAGATGCATGATAAACGAATGATTAAAAATATTAAATATTTGTGTTGAGTATTTGTAGTTCGATGGTTACCGTTTGCTAATACTTTTCTGGTGGCGCTGTCTTCAAATTTTTAGTAGTAACTGAATCAAGGATCAAGAACAGTAACAGAACAGTAACAGGAAAGTAACAAATTCTAACCGGCATGCTTGGTGTTTTTGGGGACATAATTCATAATGTGAAAATAATACTGGGATTCTACTACAGTTTATATAATTTTGATAAAGTGGAAAACACTGGTACTTGAGATTTTGAGAAGGTGAAGAGTCGAAAAATACTTATATTTACAACAAATATTTATTATAATTCACCAATTTTCCAGAAGGATGTCACTAATCAAGCAACCATTGCATTCCAGAAATGTGTTTTTTTTTCTCTATCAGAATGAAAGTTCTTCTACTCTCGATTCAAGCACAATAATAGTTCTATTTCTTTAGATGGAGAATAATTCCTTTACCAGTCTACCATAATGTTATTAAACCTGTATTTTTTCCAGCGGGAAGCCATTTTTTCCAACACACAGATCCCGTTTTACTTTCTTTGTTCTGTATTGTATTCGCTTTTCCCAAGAGACCGCTAAGCTGTGCTGGAAAAGATGGCTTCCCTCAGGGAAAAATACCCCTTTAAGAGACTAAATGAATAGATGTAGGTCAAAAATTGTTTCTCGAGAAATTCTCAGTCTGTTTTACAAACAATAAATTATTACTTTTATGTCCTGCAAACGTCTAAAAGTTTCATCCAATTACTAAATCATACCACTACAAAAATAAAAAACAAACATTCAGTTTTCAATCTATTCAATACACAGCGAAAATTACAAAACAAAATTATGAACTCTGTACGAAAAATTAACCCCATATTTCCATTATCCTACCCCACCGATCCAACAGGGGGAGGGGGGTGAATCAGTGACGCATCCACAACCCAATAACACCCCCAATCATAATTCTCACCCCCTTCACCCCCCCCCCAAACCCCATATCGATCTAAATATACATAAAAAGTCTTTCTTCCTTTATATACGGAGGGTGATCTATTGATCATCAAGTAGGTTCGTTTTGATTGAATCTATTACGGTTTTACACTTCTTGTTACAGAAATTCATTACCTTACATTTTCAAATAATTTCATTTCATAAAATTTTCATCTTGCAACAACAATGGGTGATAGTATTCAAAACAGAGTTTTTTCTGTTAAAATATTGATTTTTTTTTTAATTTTCAGTTCACGAAAACAATATATTGACCTTTAAATAAGGTAAATATGGACAATATAATTACAAATGTTGACATTGAGATAATTGAGCAAAATTTTTGTTTCTATTATAGTATAATCAACAGTTTAGGGTTAAAATAATAACACCATTGAAATCTAACAATCAATATTTTTCATCCATTTTTATGTGAATGTTTTCTAAATGTAAGGGGGGCAGGGATGTACCAAAAATAAGCATTATTTAGTGCTCAGAGATAAAAAAAAAAACGATTATAATCTCTATTTCTATGAAAAATACGTCAGTCACTTATCCACATCCACCTATTACATTTTAAACCAATCTATTCCATTCTCCCCAAAACTCTACTCCAATTCCCAAATAAATCCTTCTCGTCCGACCATCAAGCATAGGAGTCCATTAGAAAAAGAACTGCTCTGGAATCAAGTGCGTGGACCATGAAATTAAATCGGAATGAGCCCCTCCACACGGGACAGCCTTAAAAAGACGATGGCAAACAAAGGGACCCTCGGGGCCAAAGGGGAGGAGGAGGGTCACACCGGCCGACATAGAGGGAGGGGGAGGTAGGTGGGTGGGGGTTTACACGGGGATTTATAAAGTTGGATGAGATGGACAGTCGAGAGAAAAGGTGAAGGTGATTTTATTGGATTAATGGGAAATGAATTGATGCTTGAAAGTCAGCATAATATAACAGGCAGTAATGTTAATAGTTCTGATTTTAAGCCTTCATTCGTCGATGTTATTATTTATTGAATTATCGTTCTAAATATTTTATTAATTAACATAAAAAGAAAGTAAGATTACTGATGAACTTATTGTCCATTTCACTTATTGTCCATTTCACATGGTATACCACAGTCTAGATTTTGGAGGACATGTTTAGATGCTAAATACAATAAATACCCGAGTATAAAGTTAAAGTTCCATTATTATACATGAGAATAAAGTTAACGTTTCATTATTATTTTTTTCAGAGGGGAGCTGCAATTTCCAACACACATATCCCGTTTTACTTTCTTTGTCCTCTAATGTACTTGCTTTCTCTAAAGTCCATTTCACGTGAATTATACTCCACTTTCTGATCTTCGAAGGTCCTACTTTGCTGTTTTCTAAAAATTTCTCAAAATATAAAAGCAAATTTACATGTTTGATGTTGAGCTGTATCTGCTATAGGAATGTCGATAGTAACAAAATTCGTATTAATACATTATACTGAAGCATTGCAAGTTATTTACTATTGAATTTTAAGAGAAATTTGGGCAAATCTTACAAGTTAATTTATATATCAAATATCAAAGGTTATTATATTATACTGAATATTATAGAACCATAGGAACCAACAGTCCTTACCACTCTTTCCTATATAGGTGAAGGCAGTCCCCCGTTTGTGGCATCAAGGGTATTAAAACACCTGACTGTTGAATCCTATGGTTCTCTAATATTCAGTATAATATAATAACCTTTGATATTTGATATATAAATTAACTTGTAAGATTTGGCCAAATATCTCTAAAAATTAAATAACAAAATTCGTCTGATGTGAGTCCGTTCAAATACTTCATCTGTGAACCCTCCACATCCAAAACGGGCAATAAGTAGCTACACGTAACCAATAATCAAAATAATCTTCCTAAACCAGAGAATGAAATTAAACAATGCAACCCTAAAAATATCCTTCCAACAATTACCACCTTTAGAAAAAAACTTTGAGGTAGGTAGGGCTGCGAACATTTTATCACTACCCCATGGACATAAAATACAAAAAATATGTTCCAAACGTCCTGTGATTTTTTTAGTCATTGACCATCTGACTTCCTCTACCTTAGGATGGTGGGGTGGATACTAGGGTTGTCACACGTTTAGTTGAGACTACCAGGGACGTTAATTTAGCTGTTTTATAAAGATTTGCTTCAAAAATTAAATAGAAGAGATCAATGTAACATTACCCGGTGAGTCAGAAACTTTTTACTTATTTATAAATATTATATTATTTATTTCGGATAATATTGGTGATATGAATAATAATTAATAAGAATTTTAGCAAACATTTCAAAGTAAAACCTATTTTGAATTATTGGAAGTAAATATACGGGGTATATGAATGAATTTCTTAACTATTTTTTAATTAATTTCTTAACTATTTTTAAAATACTGTGTATTTTAAAGGGGTATTTTTCCAGCGGGAAACCATCTTTACCAATACAGTTTAACGGTCTCTGGGGAAAGCGAGTACAATAGAGAACAAAGAAAGTAAAACGGGATATGTGTGTTGGAAAAGATGGCTTC
>JAQIWE010004302.1:0-10919 GCA_034698565.1 Campodea plusiochaeta | reverse complement strand
TTGATATGTTGAATGAGATTGGTTGTTTTTGCAATTGCATCTATGAGTTGTGGTGGTCAGTGAGGCATGAACAGACTCAGTAGAACACATCACTACTACAGTACTATATGCTGGTTGGTAGGGTATACTACTACTTCATGTGCCAGGAGAAGCAAGGTTATCAATGCGGAGTACAATAGAATTGATGAAAGTATTTAGTTTTCTCATTTTTGTTAACATTTTAAAATAGTGTTTTCCAATTTCAAACTGTTTATTACTACAGTAATTTTTTGAAATAAATTGGACGCAAAATGCGTATTTATTTTGTTATACAGGTTTTATAAGTTGCCGTTTCGTTTTAAGAGTGTAAAATGTATACAGCATTACCAGTGCAGCTGATTTCAAATCGAACATGGTTGTCCTGTTCGAACATGTTTGTCCTGCTCGTTTCAAATAAATCTTGTATTGCGAACAGTCAGTACATTTTGGGATGTTTGAATTGAAATATTTGGAGAAAAGGAGTTTAGGTCATAAACTTAAATATCTTAAGATTCAATTTATAGAAAACGTTTACTATAGTAAAGAATCAATAAAATATTGCTGCAAACCAGTTGCACATTGTTTACAGTATTGAACACACTCCAAGAACACTTTGCACCATCACTAATATCACTATCTCACAAGACGTTGTGCAATTTAGAATTCCAAACAGTGAGAATTTCCTAGAAATCTAGGTACAATATCTGAATAAAAGTATCTTGAATATTTGAATCAAACAAACTTTCTTGAACCCTCGAATCCTTCGATCAATTTCTAACTCTATAATTATGATGATAACTACCCTATATAATTATTTTATGCTATATAGGGTTCTAATTTTTTTATCGATTTATAAGACACTGGCCCTTTCGACATGAAGAACGTATGATCAACCACATTACCAATTCTATGCTGATGGGCACCAGAACAGTGGCATGCTTAAATATGCTAAGTCCAGTTCTATTCACAGCAGACAACTTTGCAACGTATTACATTCCCTCTTTCCTCTACCATAACGAGTCTTGTACGTTTGGTCCTCTTTCTACATCAAATGGTACAAGATGTTTTCAGTCCAGTGACCTGGAAATCCTCGTACTCCTATCAACTCATCAAAGCTGACGTATGCACAAAGAATCACGTGACCAGCAACATGGCAGCACCCACTCTATGTATATACTTGTAGTTCTACTTTACTTGGAACAGGTAGTAACATGATGATGAAAAGAGCATATTACTCTATAGAGATAATTATCTCGCCAAGATGAATTTAGAATATTAATAACATAACTTTGCTTTCAAAAGATTTTCATAGTTTTGGTTGGTATGAGGTAAAATGACATCTCAAAATATTATTTGCATATCTTCTTATCTTGATCATTTTCTTCGACCGCAAAAGTAAATCACCTAGTCACTGTCAAAAGATAGAGTATTCTAAAAGTTGACTTAATAATTATTTGTTTATTTGATCTTTCACTGAACAACATCAGGCATGAGCCCAATTACAGTTTTGTGATATAATACAAAATTAATACAATTATAAGATAAAGGATAGAGACATAATAAAAGGTAATAAAAATTATGTTAGCAATATCAAAATATAAGGGCAAATTCATTAAATTCTCATAAAGTATATAGTATTTTCAAAATACAATTTCATGTATGTACAGTATGTTTTAACGAAATATGATTATCTATGGTATATTGTGATTGTGATAACTTATAGATATATATGAGCTGATTTATATCAAACTTGTCTGTAATAGTGCCTCTGACCGAAAGAGAACAAATTAAGTAGAAATTTAAAAAAAATCTATATTGCTAGAGCTTAGTAACAAATATCTAAGCAAAGATAGCCTATAACATTTTCAAGTTGCCTAAATTAAAGTTTTAACCTAATATATCCAGTTAACTGCGTTATATCATGTTTGTTTGCTGATAATAATGTAGTTTTGTACGATTATCATTATTTTAATTGTAGAGCAGAAGTAAGACTGATCTTCAAACAGTAAAACTAAAAAGACGAAATCCTACTTTGCATTGTGCGTGTATGCTTACATTTTTATTTTATTAAATTATTGATTCCAAAATAGAACAGTCCTTTAAAATAGTCTAGCAGAAATCATAGTGATACAAAATATTATTCTTTCAACGACCAGTGTTCTTTTTATCTTCACACTCGCGAACCATTTCAAGCTATACATCCATGCAGTATCAAGAACATTTTTGTCTCAATTCTACGAATTTACGAAACTACGCACCATTTGTTCGTATCAATTCTAAATAACCACCATAGCAGATAAATATCACTTTTACAAAAAGTACTACAACTATAAACACGAAAAGAGGAACTACAGTAAGCTCGCAACATTTCTTATTTAAAACCTTAACGAATACAAACAGTCTTGCAGATCGTTTCGAGAATCATCCCCGAAACCCACCAGTACAACGTTACACCCGCAGTCCTTATCATACCCGAGAACTGCTGTAAATCCCCGGGTATGTTGAGAAATCCGGGACATTTATATTCATCATTGAGTTTATATTATACTGGGGGGTAAGAACGTAATAAATTGTACGCGCGCAAAATTGGTTGTAATATTAAGAAGAAACGATACAAAAGGATGTCAGAGAAAATCGCTTACGAGGGAAATAAAAGGATGAAAATGCGAGAGAAAAGGGGTGGGGGGGTGGGGTTGGAAGTTATGAGAGAGAGACTAAAGGAAGTGTCTTTTTGAGAGGTTGTTTTGGCACTACTTCCAGAAAATGGAAATGTGCGTCGTTGGAGTTTCTTTTTCAACAGAACTTTTGCTTAGGAACATTCAACTTCAAATTTTTAGACGTATATATAACAGTGCTATTTTTATTATTCATACTTTCTTTTCAGTTACTCAAGATACTCTTAAATATCGCATTTTGGTTACAGTAGAATGCACTATTGTTTCTTAAAAATACAGTATCATATAAAATAAACAGAACAAAAATTATTATAATTATACAATCTACGTGTACTTAAACTTATTCTTATCTGATTAATTTAAGGTTAAGTTTTTCTCTACAATTTATATTTATGTGTACAGACTTTACTTTCACTCCATAGACTGGCTTGGAATGGCAAAGATAAATTACTAATTTCTGCTTTGATAAATTTTATTTTATTTCTACCACTCATCAGAGTCTTCGTCACAATTTATTAGACACAAGAAAACATGAACAAACAAAACTACATCAATATTTTTTTTACTTCTTGCTTATAAACTATGGCAAACGGGAAAATAATTTTCCTTCCGATATCACTATATGGAACCCGAACAGAACAGATGCATTATCATCTGAACACATGTAACAATAAATCCATCATCCGCCATTTGTAAACAAACGTCCATTATTCCACTTCTTCCAGTACATAGTCCTACAAACTTCCAATATTCCCATCCTACAATAATACAACTATACAACTGGACATCCACTTGTCTCTATATAGGAAATGAAATAATTCTTTTTCGTATTCTGCTGTCAGAGTAAAATGGAAGAAATTTCATAAATTGCTTCTCAGGAGGAATGAAATATGTGATGTGTGGGACAGTTATAGTGTTATGTCGTGTGTGGTATCATGGTATAACTGTACGTGTGCGACACACCTGTGCTAAGATTTATCCATCAGTGAAAATAGGTTTTTGGAGTGTTATTGAAAATTTTACGACAAGACTATTCTCACGATTATAAGAGTTATAAATAAATTGTATAAAATATGTAAGGGTTTTTCACATGTGTATTTTAATTTCTTTCATTATAATAAATGAAACTTTCGGTTATAGTATGCACAAATGTCTTTTTCAGTCAATACAATATTTTTCTCTATGACAATATTCTAAATCAGTTATTTCATTTTAATTTTCGAAATAACACCATACATCAGAAAATCGATTTCAATTTAAATTGCAAAGTTACGTTATACATAGAAGCAAAAAACAACAATGATATTCTAAAAATGATAACATTCTTAATTCTATAGTAAATAAAGCTACATTATAGAAAAGAAAGAAAGAGATATTCCGGAGAATTTTCTATTACATAATTTTTATGTAACATGTCTTTCTTTTTGCAAGAACGAGAATATACAGTGTAGTTTTTTCATTATGAAGTTACTTCCAGGAAACGTACAGTACATGCTCGTGTCACGTAGATAAACAGGTAGCATGCTCTGCAATTACCGAGAATCAAACATACACTATAACACTGTATTTTCAGAAGAATCCAATCAGAAACATACACGCCACATCACGTGATTGGTTGTAACAAAAGTATGAGACAATGAAACTATCATGCCAGTATATATACGGAATGTGGTGAAATAACACTCTTGTACTTCAACCTCAGACACCCAGTGGATATCGGAGATAATTTCATTTCGATTTTCTACAGTTTAATTTGCTTCTGTCATGACTTTTTTTTTGCCTGATGAACATCATTAGCAATATCTGTAGCAACAACTAAAATTATTATAGATATTCTAGTCTGAAGAAGTGACCCGTTAGCCTTATAATACTGAACCATTGAGTAGAAGAGTATATATAGTAGGCATCTTGATGACATTGTGTATTGTGTTTCCAATATCTTATGGACCGAATTTGGTTATTTTTTCAAACTATTTTGACGGGAAAACCCATTGTTGACCTCTTGTTTGGGTGGTTCAAACTGGGTGTTTTCTATATAATTCGCAAGTTGGTTAAAGAAAATATATAAGTCAACAAAGATTATCAATTGTTGGGATGTCAGATACACTTTTGATGGGTTAAACGGTTTAGGTCCGTAAGATTTTGTATAAAGTATAACAGCATTTGTCTATTACAAATACTTTAAGTTTCGTTTACATTTTGGTTAAACCCTTCAATACCGTAATTATTTGCTCATAAAGATGCACGTTATTGCCAAATTTGCTAATACTTGTGACATTGAGCCGCAGGAATCAAAAATCTAAATGCCGGAAACCGAATTTCTAAACATATTTTGTTCATATATACAAATATTTAAGGGTGCTGTGGCTAATAATAATTAGTAACGGTAAACGTAGTGTCGTGTATTTACAAAATGAATTAGAAGCTATTTCCTTTCCTCTGAATTCATAAAATAAAAATGAAATGCACAACAAACTACTGACCAACACAATGTCGAAATATAATTTATGTCACGTTTTAACACAGCAGATACCCACATTATTTTTACCACTCACTACCTATACCTAACCAAAAACACAACCGTCCACCACCCCAAACCCATCTTGTACAACATCACAAAAACCCTACAGGAAAATAAAAAATTGTCCCCGCGTTCTGAAATTGCCTTCCTCATCCACTTAGCGGCAACACTGTCACACTTCCCGCCTTTATGGTCCTCTTGGGAGACATCTGGCGGATGAAAAGTACAACAGATATAATGTTGTATAACTCATCTCTAAGATTTGCTTCCGTGTGTATTGTGGGATTTACTTCAGGGGGTGGAAGGGAGGTGGAAAGAAATATTGGATGATGACGACGAGGTGAAGAAATTGCGTATGGGAGATGATGAAAAATGTCGGATGGTATTTGGAATAATTTAGGTGTGAATGAAGTGTGGACGTAGTAAATATATTGGTATGGATAATTGTTCCCTGTTCAAATTTGGTTGTGTTGTGATTGGTAAATCCATAAATGAAACAAAGTCTTTGTCAATATTTCAGCGAAGATCCTTCACTTTTATCAACGACAGTACAAAATTTACAATAGTTGACATTAAAATATGAACATGTAGTACATAGTTTGTTAATTACACACGTCCAGTTTTCAAATTGTAGTACTGAATGTTCTATAATTGTACTTAATGTTCATATTTCAATATGTACTATGTACTTAATGTTCATATTACAATATGTACTATGTACTTAATGTTCATATTTCAATATGTACTATGTACTTAAGGTTCATATTTCAACGTCAACTATTGTAAATTTTAAACTGTCTTGATAAAAGTGAAGTATCTTCGCTGAAATATTGACAAAGATTTTGTTTCTTTTATGGATTTACCAATCTTAACACAACCAAATTTAAATAGTATTGAATCCATGAGTCTGAATTGTTCCCTGTGTTTATTTTCGATAAAAAAATAAGAGAGATCAATAAATTTACGAAATACGATTGACTTTTCAAATATTTGTACATTTATTTGAAACTGATTTTTTTGTAATCATTAGATTCTACTATCTGGTACGTTAGCATGGGAGAACGAGCTACTGTATTATTATATCAATGTTTTCAAACTTAAGATCGATTCGCAGATAAATAGTGGAAATATACTGAGATGTGGTTGTGAGTATGACTATCATTAACCATTGAAATCAATATGAGAAATTCTTCCTATAGAACAACAATTAACAATAAGATTAAGATAGATGAATTTACTTAATATGAGTAAGTAAAAAGATGTCATTGAAACATAACATTATACTCTTTTTGTAAGACCCATTTTCAGTCGTAAAATCAATTGAACTATAGAATGCAGCGAACGTTATTAAATATAATTATGAACAAGTTCGAAAGGAACACCGAGAGAATAAAATATACTGCATGTAAAAATGTAAATATGTTAAAAATTGGCATAAAAATAACATTGTTATATATGTTCAAGGACAAATAAATATCATATCATATCAATACTGCATTTCATCTGATAAATATATTACAATAACTGATACAGATCAAGAAAAATGTTTTCATCATCGTCCGGGATACAGACCTAAAATTGACCTATTTCTACAATACTGTAACTCTATTTTTACACCTTATATTCACTGTATACCATAGCTCATTTATTGCTCCTATTGTTTGATAATAATACACTATCCCTCATCTCTTTAAAAGGTATGAATTGCCATCCCAATATTTCCCTTTCTTTAATCTCTTATTCAACTGCATTCCATACAGCGTTGCAATATTTCTCTGTCCCAATGCTATTCATAAAGCAACGAGCAATAATAATTCCTCATCCTGCTGTCAAGCATTCCATTGCAATAAATTCACTTTTTAATGCGATGTTGTCGGATCGCTTTGAAGTTATCATATTTGAAGTTTTTTGGTGATATATAATATTTTATATGCAAAATACTGAATACAGTACTATGCGAATACTGTAACTTCAAATGTTTAAGGTGAAATTACATTGATTTATGTATATTACTTTAATGATACTCAAATTTCATTTGCTACACATTATACTGTAGTACATCAGATCAATCAAGCAATGCATTTGTTATGAAAATGTAAAAAATTATGAAATTCAGATTTTTTTGGAAAACTGTTAATGGGGTATTTTTTTCCCTGCGGGAAGCTATCTTTTCCCACACAGCTTATCGATCTCTAGGGAAAGCGAGTACAATAGAGAACAAAGAAAGTAAAACGGGATATGTGTGTTACAAAAGATGGCTTCCCGTTGGAAAAAACACAGGTTTAATCACTTTGTTTCTAATGAGATCTTTCTGTGTTGGGATTAGCAGAAGTTAATATTGTGCAAAAAAGCACTCGCCGCTGATCTTGTTTTGCTACACATCAAATAATATTAGTGTTGCCGTTTGAATTGAATTGAATATCGTTCATAAAACATCATTACATATGAGATAAGGAAAATATCGCGGTCATTACTGCTTTCAAAAATATTTTTACGTGTATAAAATAGGTGACGAAAAGAATAATCTTGAAATTTATTCCACTAACTTTCTTAATTTATAATAATTCATTTTCGAAATTATGGATTGGACCACTTTAAAACACAATAAAATACTGGATTGACGTTTCGTTTGCTATATTATCATACAAACATTTTCATTTTTTTTTTAAATTGTTTGTTTGATAATATAGCAAACGAAACATCCAGTATTTCTAATCCATAATTTATAAGAAAATTATTATCAAGAAAAGCCACTGAATCTCCGAAAATCTATATTTCCTTAATTTATATTTGCTAACAATAATTTGAGTATATAAAAATGTTACATAACTGAATAAAAACGAGTGAATAAAATTCTGAAACGGGAGTATTATAAATTCACTTCCGAAATTCTTTATATATTCATGTAATTTCAGTAATTGATAATAATCCATCATTTCTATTTTAACACAGGTAATACACATTTTACAAAACTTTAGAGATCAACATCTTTTCCTGTTTCCACTTCGTCCCGTGGGACTAATGTTCCAATCTGCCCACCCTGTAGTAGCAGTGCGACGTTGCCATCCCATCACAAGGAGTACGAGTGACAATCAGTTTCGTTCTTTAGGGATTTCACGAATAATAATGATTCGGTAGACGAATACCAACCAAAAAAAGAGAGGAAAAAGAATTTAATCCTCTCTTTTTTCCGCTGTGTGCTTTGGCTGTCTAATTAGTTCGTCAGTCAGCCAGCAGGAGGCTGTATGGTTGCGGAAGATAACTTCAAACACTTATTACTGTAGCAATGAGAAATTGTTTGTTTTTCAGAAGAATGGCTCAGATGGAAATTGTATTTATAAAATGTGATGTAATATTTGTATAAGGAGATGAATACAATATTGAAATGATGTCGAGGATGTACAGTGTATACAGCTGGAATCTATGCAGCTTTAATTGTACTGTAAATTCTCGGTATTGTTCAATGTTATACACTTGAGATATGTTTGGTAAAAGAGTTTTCATATCAGATGAATAGCTTTCAAAGAACTTTAATTTATACGTTTATGTAAATACATAAGGAAAGCCTAGTGGCATTTGCTGCTACGGAGCATACTTTCAAGTAGATTATAATAATGAAAATTGTATATTAATGTACATAGATTAGGAAGTTAAATATTTCTCTAGAAGTACAAAAAAACGTATCAGAAAACGATAGAAATTGACACAAGCACGTACTTCAAAAGATATTATAAGTGATTACAAACTTAGTTTTGCCATTTTCATTCACAATACTGAAATTTTTCCTTTGTTAACTTCGAAGCAGTACTTGAATTGAAACAAGAAAAATAATCGCCAATCCATCGAGATCGCTTCCCTTCCAATTGAACACAACTACACAAGTTATGTAATCTTCCATATATTTTCAACCCTATAAAATAAACACCGAACGTAAAAGTAGTAAACAACCACAACCATGAATGAAACAGCTTCCATTCATCTCTCCAACTATATATGACGTCATCTCCTTACCTTTATACCACACAATAGCTTCTATAGGATATCCTGCTGCCGGGCATGAGATGACAAGACGTTCTTCTGCTACGGCCGATACTCGTGGCATCTTACGGATGTATGGAAGACCTAAACGGAAAGAAAACAGATTATAGAGATTAGAAAGTGTTTTTGTAGCAGGCACTTATTAGGAGATCTATTGACGTTGGTTATTATTATTAGATTTGTTAGACGTTCCGTAGGTTTTCTATATTTTCAACAGTTTTATGGTTATTTTTTAACTTTTGTGGAAGATTGTCAACACATTATTCGATTTTTAATTTCAGTAAAAATATTTTTCTTCTTGAATTACAGATTTGTAAATTTATTATTCAATGCCCATGCTTCTTTGGAACTGTTACTGTATTTCCTTTTGAAGCCCTCTTTTTGAGGCCCTCTTTTTGTTGTATCGACCGCTAGGGGTATACCATCCCAGCATTAACATTGTCCTATTCATTTTTAATAATAAACGTCTTACTTTCATATTTCCAGTGAGAATTTATGGAAATTAATACTTTTGTAGAGGATCAGAAATTTGGAAGAAAACAACAACTTCTTTTCGTAATTCCGTTATAATATCTTTGTTACAGAAATGAAATGTTTCTTCTTTTTGATGTGAATGAAAAAAAAAATTAAAAATCAAAAGATTCAAATTTGTCTAATTAACAGTGCGAACTGATTTAATTCAAAAGCAATCCCCGATTGTACTACAATAAGAACCTTAAAACTTTCAAAAACATTTTTACTTTTACACCACCCCTCCTAAAATTAAGCGCACAATTAAAAATTAATTCCTTTTCATTTGCACAAGCAAACCGTTCCATTTTCTACCTGGTACCATTGTTTTGCGTCGAACGATCGAACTAATCCGTTCTAAAGAGCAAAAACTTTAATCCGATTGCTCCAACAAAAGATTCACGATTGCTGTTTTAACTTTAAGACTTCGCTGCGGATTTAGAACAAAGTCTTCTAATTAGCGAGTCGAACAAAAAATTCGAATTACTTAAAGTACGTTCACCTCTTGTTTATTTTAGAACGTTTCTACAGCAGCTACAGAGAAACGGTGTCATTGATAAATAGCTTTGCTCGCGGTAATCAGCAACGAAGGATATTAATGGTTTAAAAACGTACGGTTTTCTTTTGAGAGCTCCCCTAGCGGAGAGACGCGAAAGCAAACAATTGTGGAATACTAAACATAACCAGACAATTCATAAAAGGAGGAAAAATGAGTGTAACAGGGGGTTTGAAAAACTGTTGACAATTTTAGTGGTTTTTCAATAGAATGATAAATGTCATGAAATGCTAATGACATCAGAAGCTGTGTTATAGGAAAGATAAAGTATAGTCCTTCGTAATTGATTGCATGGATTGTGTTACATTATGTTTTTTTTTTGTATTATAAATTAATGGTCAGTAAGAAACTAAGAATATTAATACTGTAATTCGATGTGTTTTTTGTTCGCTTATATTATATACTGTATTTGTTAATGCTTTCATATTCAAGAAGGCTCTATACTCAGACAGTAATAGAGAATTATTCCGTAAATTTTCAAGTTTATTGTAAACTCATTTTCAAACGTGTTTCAAAAAATTAGTTTACAATAAACTTGAAAATTTACGAAATAATTCTGTATTACTGTCTGAGTATATAGCCTTATCGAATAATTATGAAT
>JAQIWE010004301.1:0-10921 GCA_034698565.1 Campodea plusiochaeta | reverse complement strand
AGCGGTGACTCTATTGTCCACCCCTTTGTTAGGAAGCTTAAACTGTCAAACTGTGCTAACGAGAATAGGCCCTTATGTTTTCGTATAAGGTATAAAAGCAGTATTTTTATTAGTGTAACTTAATACAATATATGGTCACGAAGGATTTGGTGATGTAGCGTACTCTAAATACTAAACGGTGCTTATTAAATTTGATTTAATATTCCTAAAAACGAATCCTAGTATACAATTATGTGAGAATGTGTTAGCTTACGTCAGCTATGTAATATCAGCTTGATATTATAAGGGTAAATCTTCTGTTTTCAGCATAATTACATTTGTGCGACATATTCTTCAGCAGGTAATTCAATTTTTAATAGCTTGTATTCCCTTATGGATAAAATTTTGTTTTAATTATTCATGACAAATTGTAGCTCGCTTTTTCATTAGAGCAACTATTAATCAAACGTGCGGATTGCTTTTATATAGGCTATATGTTTCTACTTTTGACACCACAATATATTGAGGTCGAACTGTATCGATCGGAACGTTCAACTTATTTAATTATTTACCCAGAGGAAAGAGATGTGTTGCTTTGTTTCAAACTTCCTCGGAAAAACAAATTTGCGGAATTAAAAAAAATATGTATATAAATATATGACAAGAACAAATTGCAAGGTAATTGATTGAAGGGAGAAATATCGTGAAAAAGAATACTTCAAATAGCTCCAGCTGTTCATATTGATTTATCTGAAGTTAAACAGATCCGCTCCCTTTCTTTCAACAGCGTATATATAAACACACAAATATAGAATTATTTATCTCTTCGTAATACCGCCCCCCATTTTTATTTTTCTATACCAGTTGGACAACGCCCCCTGACTAATGTCATTTACCTGAGGCAAAGTATTTGCTAGGGGCAGCTACTAATTACTTTTTGATAATTAACGTATAAAATGGCACATAGTGAGACTCTGAGGTTGTATTAGAGTGAAGGTTTGTGTGTCGTGTAGATCGATAGAATTGAAAGTGATGCAATCTTTAGGTACAGCTGTTTCGTTCATCTCATTCAGAAGGGTATATAGAGAGTGTGTAGAAAACCACCGTCGTTGGTCGAGTGACGACTTTGTGTCGTAATGTGGTGAATTAATTGAGCTATTTTGGAATTGGCAAACAAAATACTATGCGTCGAACGCTGCACTTTTGTTGACAAGGCAAGTTTATTGAGGACGATGAATTTCACGATCTATTTTTGTATTGTCGTTATTGTGCAATGCAAGTGATAATGGTTCTGCGTCGTTACATTTATAGTATTGAGGTTTTTCGATAGTGGGATGCTGATTAACGGTTGTAAACTAACAAAATCACGTGTTACTTCTTTCTATGCACAAAGGGGTTGTCCAATTCACATTTTTTTATCTTAGAAAATTCTTCACATTTGCAAAACCAAACTAGGCTTATACTGAAAGTGAACTAAAATAGTAAAACATATTAGCAATGTTTTTTTTAATTCATTTTTGTAAAACTACAAGCAAGGGAAATCGCATATTTTTATATAAAAGTAGTAAAGTAACATATAACTGAAATAAACGTATATTACGTAAGCGGAACAATATATAGCATAAAACTTAATGGATCGATAAATTCAAACATCTAATTTATTTGTGTATCTGTTTTTTTTTTGTAATTGTTTTGAGGCTTCAGCTCAGTCATTTATCTCTCTACAAACATAGAATAGTATTTTCTTTATTTAATGCATTTTTATGACGTTTGTGTGTTATCATGTAGAGTTAGAAAGTTTACAGAGATATTGTCTAGCCGTGATCCGAACGATATTTCAGTGTCAGCTTATGTAATCATAATATATGGAGGTAGGTGTGTGCGCAATAATTAGAAGCTGCAACGAATCGAAAGCCAGTATGATATTTTTATTCGATAAATGAGTCACTTCTTTAAATAACACGTCATAGAGTGGATAAATAAATAAATGAAAGAACTTTGTAGTTTTAAATATTGTGTATGATAAAAAATAATAATGATTATAAAATTTAAAGCATCCATATATAATAATGAGTGACAAACTATTTAGATGTGATAATTTTCTCTCGTTAGTACAACAACGTTACTCTATCTCTTTAAAGTATTAAATTGCTGATGAAAATGTTTTGAATCTTTTTCACGGCCACCAATGTATATATCACTCACGACTACATAGTATAATAAAGTAAGAACCATAACAATTTGTGTATAGGAATGATGGAAAACCGGCTTGAAGTTTGCCAAACCTTGGCCTTCCAAGTATCCATTTTTTTCCTCTAAGTACTACGTCAAGGAATGACGCAACTCACGTGACCTAGCACACACACACAACACACACATGCGGATGACGAGAGAACCTGCGCCGAAAAGAGGAGGGGGGTTGGGGGGAGGTAAGGTGGGGGGTGATGTTGCTAAGCAACCACGATCGAGTGGTGGAGGAGGGGGGGTGATTGCACTTGTGCTTTTCAAGGGGGCGTTGTTTTCTCTCAAGGTCCTTACTTCGAGCTCCATTCTATTGCATACCCGATAGCATTGTGAGATCGTCCGTTGATCGGAACGGTTCGATCCGATTCTTTCGACATGAATCACCTGCCGTCGTGGCATTTCTTCTTTTTCTATATCGTATGAAGTGTTGTCGTTTTTTTTGTTTAGGTGTGAAAGTGCATTTAATATGATGTGATTTGTTCCTTGGAATAGCTAAAGAATGTTGACGTGGGTAATGGTTTATGATGTAAGTTAAACGGTTTTATTACTAGTTTCTTTATATTTTTGGCGAAATATTCAGCAATTTTTTTAATAATTATATTTACCTGTTCGGAAATTATTTTATTTTGTTACGTCGAATTGACCTTGTGGTTACGTGGAAAAGGTTTTTGCGTAGTTGTAATTTGCTTTCCATACGGGAGCAGGCTAGTACTAAACTAAAAGGAAATACTGCTAATAAAAAAAAAGTGTAGCCTTGAAAATTTTTGTAGTTTTGTAAAGTAGATTTGCATGGATTTTAATAATTTTCCACGGTTGCTGAAACTCAGGATATCACGAGGTATTGTTTGTTTGTCATCACTATGTTAGGTAATAGCAACTGAGAATGAACAAGAAAATCACTTCACAAGTTTCTATTATTCATTTTCATATTATTTTTCTCGTGAAAACTGCCACATGTATAATTTTAATACCTGTGTGAGAGAGCTCAAACTCCATTGTGGGATAAATTTGTTTTTGTACCTTGGCCTTGATAGTGAGTGAAGGCGAAATGAAAATTACTTATTTTGTTAAAGGTCTTCATTTTTATATTATTAATTCCGTTGTAGTATTTATTTAACTTGCATTATAGTGGTAGTATTTTTTGGTATGTCATAACGTCTGCAATTCTATTGATTCGCAATGGAGTGCGTGTAAAAGGTACCTATTATGCGGCATATATATTATAGGAACTATACGCTATTACATATACAAAACCATATTAGAGCACAAAATCCTTGAGAAATTGACGTTCGTGCAAAGAGCGTTTATTGGCAAATGCGAAGAAATCAGTTGCAAAGGGAATAGTTCATTATTTTTATTATATTATTTCGGGTATCAGATTTGAACACATGACAGGGAGAGTATTACTGTCCTTAGGGAAGCCTCAAAATTTCTCATGAGGTCGTTTCTGATAGTATAATTTTGTCTCATTTAAGATTAATCAAACTTGCCATTTTCAGTTTATCATTTAGTGGTGTGATTTAAACGACCAAGCTGAAAATGGCAAGCGAGATTAGTCTTAAATGAGATAAAGTATCATTATTAAAACTCCTGTAGTTTAATAACTTGTAAATAATAAAAGTCACAAACAACGTACGAATATTTTGTACGGGGCTATCAAAAAATTGGTGTGATTGTATTGCAGTGTTTTTATTTAAACAAATTTTCGTCGCAGAATGTTTTGTGCCAGCTGTTCGGAAAGTGGAATACTGCGTCGAATGACTACAGTATGGAAAGGAAAAGCATGTTTTGTTTTAAATGCCTCCGTATCGCCTCTTTGCACGAACATTCCTTATTAAAGCACCAAATAAAATATTGATAGATTCAAAAAGAATTGAATATAATGATAGCAAAATAGTATTTTATACTTTAATTCTCTTGAGGGTTCTGAATGACTGTATGGACCCCCATGGTGTTTAGTTTTGTGTAAATAACAAGGGAGTGATTGACCCGGTAGTAAAAGGAAGTGATGCGAGTGGTTAGGGATTGGGCATTCTGACCTTGAATGGAATTTGGAACGGTGTTGTTGTTGTAAACATCATTGGTAATCGGAAAGATCAGACATTTCATAAAGATGATACTTTTTATCTCTACAATGGATTAGTAATGGATGTTTAAGAAAACGCTGGGGGGCTTCCACATCAATATTATTGTTTTTGTTACTGACGTAGGAAATCATTTAAATGGTTTAATGGTGTTGACACAGTGGAATGTAAACATATACGATTATTAACACTTCTTTTCTTCATTGATTACTTTGTTAACACCGCTTTTCCCCATGCATTGTATGAACAGCTGCGAAGTTACAATGGTAGGAATAAATTTAATTTATAATTACGTAATTTTCTTCGTTATGTTCAAAGCAATATACAGAAATTTACTTTTGAGTTTATTGTATTTGTAAGGAAATAAAAGGGTCTTAACCATTGTTTCAGGTTGAAATTAAACTTTAGTCATTAGCTGGAATCTACTTTTGGAAAGTTTCTCGGAAATGTTTCCCTAACACTAATTAAATACTAAAGCTTATTTCGAAATAAACAGAATGAACATGTTTGTAAAACAACATAGTCGTATATAAAACAAAACAATTGAGACTTTGAGTTTTTACGATTAACTAAGATAGGTCTGCTGTGAACTTTACGAAGAATAATTTATCTTAATTTATTACCTGATTTTAATATTATTTTATTTATTAGATGAGACTAAGGACCTTTTTCCTTATAGAGTTACCTAACTTTCTTACTTTTAATTAAATATTCGTTTACTTCGTCATCCAGGAAAAAGAAGTGTGAAAAACATTGGGTGAATGACTTATACTGGCCTCATGATAATATACGATATAAATATTCTATTGTGACGAAATGGATTGTAGGTGCAGGTATTACAATTAAGAAAGAACATTCATTTGTTTTCATTATAATGTGAATTTTCAGTTCTCACAGATACGATACGATTCTATTTTTTCTGTGGCTTATTGATTTTTATGCCATTCTAAATACATTAAAAAGTAGATATTAACTTCTTTTGTTTTTCTGATATGCTTTAACTTTTCAATATTTAACCCAAACATTTTACAATGAATATATATTTTTAAAAAATCGCAAGGATTTCAGTCAACTCTAAACGAATAAAAAAACTATTTTGATAACGAAGGGGGTATTTGAACCCTATAAATCTCTCCCTTACATCCACGCATGTTACTTCCAGAACCAGAGCTAAGATCAGGTTACTTCATTATCATAATATAGGTTACTACCCTAAGATCAGATATCAACTGACCGTTACATAACTTTTGATCAATAACAATTTCCTTGTAGTTGAAAAAGACGAGTTCATTTCTACAACTATAATTTTTAATTATTTTGAATGATACTTACTGTAGCTAATTTATACTCTGTCATTAAAAACATTAACAACGACTTGGCGAATTGATTTTCGTGTACGTTATACACGTTATTCATTACAAATAGTGATCTCAGAAATTGTATGATGACATCATACAATTGAATGCAATTCATAATATTGGAATATATAATTATATGTTATAAGTATATGTAATCTTGTTACAGTAGATACATTTTAAATACATTCCTGTGTGAATTTTACTTCACTGACATCATCCTACAGTATTGTATATTCAATACGTGTCTTGATAAAGTACGCAGTACGTATTAATAATGAATGCAACTTGACTTTTTTTAAATACAAGTAAAGAAATGGACATTATGTTGATGTAGAAGCAACATACAGTTTTGATTTAACAGAAACCTTTCTTTCGTTATACGAAATCATGACATGGTAATAGCATTAAGTAATCTGTTGTTAGGTGTTGTCATTTGCAATTTATCTTATCACGAAGTTACGTTTTTAATTGATGATAGGACAAAATATAGAGTTTCTAATCTTATAGTTAATTAATCTGATATATCAGTGTGCTCTATTTTTAATTTATTGCCAACAAAATGAAGTAAAAAAAAATCGGCATACATTCAACGAACTGGAACATTCCAGAAGTTCCTTTCACAACGACGTTTAAAACATTTTGATCTTTGATTTCATATGTTATTTTGGTTTATTTCGTATTGGATTCGAAAGTTAATTGGAACTTAATTCCGAAGAATTTGTGACCACGTATTATTGCCTATCGATTTAAATAAATATATTACGTCAGAAAGTAAACGTAGAATAATCACTGTTTTATTGTGTTGTATTAAATAATGAGCAGACCTCTAATATCGGGTCATTGCCAGTTACTAATCTGGACTTGAAAGTTATTGTGTAGCCTATAATTTGTACTGATACTGTATATGTCTACTTAGTTTGTTTGAACACACTTTTTATGTGATATTCCTCAACTGTTCATTATACTAATTCAGTTCAATTTTTTTTATTTCAGGTGATAAATTTCGTATGGTGTTAGCCACAACACTTCATGAAGATGGATATCCCGACAGTGGTGAATATAATCCAATAGAAACTGCAACATCAAGAGCAGATTCATTTGAATATGTAATGTATGGGAAGATCTACAGAATTGATGGAGACGAAGGAGCCACAGAGACTGCTGCTAGACTGTAAGTCTAAAGATTTTGAATATTTTTAGGTTTTAAGGTATATTTTAAAAAGGAGAATGTAATTAAGAGCTTCCAGGGTATTCATGTTATGTTGTAAATAATATTGTTATTGAGATATACGTACTGTGGTCTAGATTTCATATTGTTTTTTTCTGTTTTGTGGTTATATTTATGAATTTGTTCTATTTTTTGTTGTTTTTCAATATTTATATTATGACACACCTAATGTATGAGAATTAGGTCAGGTATCTGTTAATTGTTAAGGAAAACAATATTCCAACTTTCCTTCGTTTTTTTTATTTTAAAATTATGTGTTAAATTAAGAAAATATAGAGTAATTGACAGAAAATTAGAAATTATATAACTTTTCATGGATTAATATCAAGAAAAAAATCTGTTCCTTTTGGTGGAATGGTTTAGATTTGATTTTTTTATATGGATTTGTTTGTTTTATTATGACTTATACTCTTACGTCATCAACTTCATTTTTTTAATTTAATTCGGAATACTGTTTTAATTTTGATTTATTTGTAAAATATTCAACGACTTCGATATCGAATACAGAATCAGCTGTTTACAAGGTACTCAGTAAACTAATCAAAACCTACCTGACCTACATTAATATTAACAAATGCTAACCGTATTGTCGTAAACTAACAGATACAATAACAAAAATATTTGTGTAGGAATTTTCAATTTACTAATACGAAATGTGCTGTTTATCTAGGAAAGGTAAAGCCAAAATGCGAAATGATATGCTATCTTGACTATCTCTATGAACTATGATTTATAAAACATATTTTTATTCCAAATAATAAAAATATATAGAGCAAAGAAGAAAAAACGAACTACGTAACTAGACAGTTTAAATCATTAGTAGGGCTATATACAGGGTGGTCCAAAAAACATTACAACCAATTTATGAAATGCAATTTCTCCCGAATTATCTAAGTTACCGACTTGAAATAAAAACCAAATGAAAGCTAACTCAATTGCCTATCGACACATGCATAGTAATTTATGATATCTACAATAGCAACTGTGCCTTTTCCCCAAAAACTTACATGAAAAACAGTTGCGCGCATGAAAAATAACACGAATTGCTAAAATCTTGGTTTCTTGAATATATTTATGAAATCTATCACTATGAAATGTTCCTTTACTTTATAATTCTTTGGCAAGTTATGACAAAAATAATTTAGATCTCAAATACGGCCCCATAAATAGGAAATCAAATTTAAAGCTGAACAAACTGCCAGAGCATATAGATGAAGTGCTTAGTAATTGTTATTCAGTAATTTCTCAATAATAGGTTACGTCACAGTTCCAAGAATGATACAGTTCAATTATGTTGGTTCTTCTCATTATTATTCGTTGTATAGGTATGGTATATGTATTTTTTTTTTAATTCTATAGAAAATATTGAAACAACCTAAAAAGGTATTTTTTGGGTAACTTTGTTTTATGTAAGATCTTGGAGAAAAGACTAGCGCTGAAACTATTGTAAATATCACATAGTACTATACATGTATCGATAGACAATTGAGTGAACTTTCATTTGGTTTTTATTTTAAGTCTCCTGTATCCGCAGTAAATCATGAGAACTTGGCTTTTAAAAATTAGGGGATTGTTTTTTGGTCCACCTTATTGTATATATAAATTATAAATTGCAAAAATGCACAGTTCCGTGTTTGAAAAATGTGTTTTAACGAAATAAAAGAAAACTTTTTCCAAGATGCATTTTGTTGTTGCTGAATACTTCACAGAGCTTCAAAGATGAGTTGCTATTGAGCTTATTGTTCCCTTTCGCCAGCACAAATACTATATAATTATAGAAGAGTGATTAATCACTTTTATGTATTTCACGACCATTTAATCAGTTAATACTCATTTTGTAAATAAAATAATATTAGAAAATAGCCTTTTGAAATGATCATATTTTCGAATTTTCCAAATCATTTGATAATAAGTTTGCATTTATTAAAGTGTTACTTGCAGCTGAATTGACTTTTCTGATATTATAACATAATATTAGTCTTCTTGATATAAATAACTCATATTATTTTTCTTAAATCACAAAAATCACCGGTTGTGGAGATATTTACCTTAGAAAATACAAGAATATAAGGTGTAAGGTAGCGGAGCAAGCATGGCCCAAAAAAAGACAACTGCTGATATATGAATGAAATGATTAGTCTCGATTAATTTGCATTATTTTTTAGTCAGTTTTGCTATTACTTAATAGATATGTGTTCTGACGTGTGCTTTTTAGCAAATAATTTGCATATTTTCGCAAAGCAGCGAAATTAAGCAGTTCGATTTGTGCTATATACTTTGTAGAAAATCTATCGACTATATAAACAGAAATATCTCTTGATCCGTTGGATAAAAAAAAGTCAAACTTTTTGCAAAACTTCTTTAATAATATAAGGTAAAAGAAAATCACAGAAAACGGGAAATTCATTATCTGCAGGTAACCCTTTAAGCAAATTGAAAAGAAAGCTAACATTTTAAAATTATCTGAAGTAAGATACATTAAAATATAAAGGTTAAGTTAATATTTAGAGAAGGCAAAGGGGGGCAATATACAATGTTAATATTAAGATGGTCCCCCCCCCCTATACAACAATTTACACATAGTATTTCGCTATTGGGATAGTGACCTATAGATACAACTTTAAAGCTAAAAATGGTGTGGCAGGTTGGCCAAGTGGCTAAGGGTAAGGCGCTAGCCCGGAAAGCGAGAGGCGTCGGGTTCGATTCCCACATCTGCAAAAAATTTTTATTTGTGTATTTATTGTTGTATCGTCCGCTAGGGGTAAAACCATCTTAATATCAACAAAGGTTAAGATTAAACACCGCAACGAATATAAAACTTCAAGAACAATGTATCTAAGAACAAAATAGTTTATCACCTTCTGTATCTAGGAAACACCCAAATCCCCATAAAACCTGACCATACCTCCCTTTAATCCCAATCACATTTCACAATAAGTAATATTTTGTGTTTTCCACCACCCGAACGTCCTATATATACTTCAACTCCATAATATTTTATACTTTTGTGTCCCTTCTTCCGTTATTTCCGTGATCGTTAAAACTGTCCTAGCGGGCAATCCGAGAAATGAGTTATGATTCTTGAACCTAGCACAGAATAACACTTCTGATCTTTTTCCAATTCTTTTTATTATTATCATATATTTTTTCGTTTTCTTCTCATTTTCGCGACCTCGTTTATCATTTGTGATTTTCGCGTGTCTTATTATATACGATTTCCACTTTTCAAGCGAGGGGTTGCTCACTCGGGAAAAAATGTTTGTACACCTGATATCGTTTGATTTCGAACGTTAACAAATGTTTTGGTGATGTGAAATCAAAACAGAATCATCCGAAACCAACCGATATATCAAGTGAAATCATCTGAGATCAAGCGAAATCGAACTAAAAGACACCCGTTGTCAGTCCAATTAGTGTTTCATCCAGAATTTTTCAGGGGCTGGGAGCATTCAGGTTAAAGTGGGCACATTTTTACGTAAAGACAATTTGTCCGAGCACTTAAAATGATCGTATACATGTTCTTTGACATTTTTTAGCATTTCTTCCTCAATTGTAGACTGATGAAAATGATTTATACGACATTTGACCTCGTCGAGTCCTTTAAACGATTTATATAACGGCTATATTTCTTTAGTATTTCCGCCATTAAACGGTTTTGAAACCTGGGTGTGATTATTATAGCACAAGGGCGCCCTGAAAGTATAGGGCAGGGCGCCAAGAGGTATGGCAGGTCGCCCTGGAGGTAGGGCTAAGGGCAGGACGCTGCGCCCTTCTAAAACGCTCTAGATGAGACACTAAGTCCAACAAACTGGCAATCTCATCAGAACTAAACTTGCTTGATTTAGGAATGATTTTATGTGATCAACAAAATTTTTGTGAAATCAGTCAAAATCAAACGGCAAATCAAATGTAATCAGCGAAATCATGTAAAATCGTCCTAAATTGTCCGAAATCACCATTTGTCTGTGTAATAAACTGGTCGGACTAAACTTATTCAAGGGCGGTTTTAGGGGGGGGGGGCTTTGAAC
>JAQIWE010004300.1:0-10922 GCA_034698565.1 Campodea plusiochaeta | reverse complement strand
CCTCGACATGTTTCGAAATGTCTTGAAAATGAAATGTTTGAAATCCTCTTGAAAATGAAATGTTCTACATTTCGAAACATGTCGAGGAAATCAATAAAATAACAAGCGGAGTTATGGCATATTTTCATTCCATCGAACTAGAGACACTGTAGCTGTATATGCACCATCCATCAGGTTACGATCAAATTCACCTACAACTGCGACCTCTAAAGATCCCGTTTAACTTCTGTATACCCCTGAAATCAAACCTTCCAATATTTCAACCAAACATGCAGAAAACGTACAAACAAGTCAGTATATCAAACCCGACAGCAAAATTTCTTTCTATTATACCCATCTCCTTTGGAAGATATAGTGGTGTTATTTCACAGTGAATGTCTTTATCGATCTTGTAGTTTGAGTTGTAAACAAGATGTCGGTAATCGTTCACTCAAAACACCATTTGTCACAAACACATTCACCAACACCTGTTACACTGGACACGTCACAACACTGTTGCCAGATACACTCACAACTTTCACACGTAATTTGGCTCTAGATCAAAATATTCTTTAAAGAAATCTTTCGTAAATGGTGGACGAGTCGGAGATGCTCCTTCTACTATTTTTGAAAATATGGAATTTGTACTATTCGTACTATACTAATAATAACTGTAATTAAGAAAGAATAGAAAAAGCTACCAAAGCATTCCGCAAACTGCGCATTTCTTCTGATCCTGAATGCTATTTAAAGGATAAACATTTTAAAGATAAATCATGCCACATGTACTAGAGGAATGCTAAGTCTAACAATTACCATCTTTTTCTTGGATAGGAGAAAATAGTTCCCCTTTTGTTAGAATCAGGGATATTAAGTAACTTGAGTGTTGATCCTAAAATCATCTACTGTAATATTCAGTTTCCTAATTTATATATTTCTGTTACTGTGGGATTTGCCACTCTTTGAATGCAACATTATTGATTATAAGGAACACACAGTTTTATTCCCTTCATTTAATTATTTGTATATCAATGGAAACTTTACCAGTATTTGAAAATTTTAGTATAAGAAATGACTATTGGTCTGTAGGATCGAAACTTTCTTCTATTCACAAGGATATGAGACAAGTAAAAATAGACCACCTTTGAATCCCAGTAAAGAATAATGTTTGGCTGAGTTAATTTTCTCATTCAAATAAACACCAAAGTAATTCTCTGGTTTGTAAATAATAATTTGTCTCTAGAGCTATACAAGAAATTTAACAACCATCACTTTCCTCCAGATACCATTTAATTGATAACTTCTCAGTGAACGATATCACTTCTTCCTTTTCCCCAAGTGACAATTCTCTACCACCCCCCCCCCCCCCCCCCTTCCACCGAGTGTTCGTGTTGCATTTGTTTGTTGAAGAAGGATAAAAATAGAAGAAAATATTTCTCCAGTGCACAAGTGGAACACTCATTGAACAAATAAGCAGGTGATGTTGCACTTTACTCTATGATGTTGTTATGAAAGCAATGGTACAATCACAAGGGTCAAGTTTACAACTTACAAGGGGGTGTTGTTATTGAAGAAGTTGAGAGGCGGTTGAATTGCTTTGATAGGGGAATTGGATTGGTTTCATTGAGCTTGGAATTTTACTGTAGTATTAATACTGTTATTATTGTCATTTGTCACTGGATTTGCGATTTAAATAATACAGTAATTAAAAGTTGACATTTTCAGATATCTGTCATTATCTGTCATCCATTAGTTTTAAAAATTGTTTTAGGTTATTAGCCACAAATATTATTACTATCTGGTATAGCTTTTTCGTATCTAGGGTTAGTTAAGGTTATCGTACACAGTAGTAGTATTATCTGGAAATATTATAGAATAATTTATTAGGGTTTGAAATAAAATAATAAAAAATAGGAAAGGTTGAATTTTTTGATTGCAGATTCCCATCCAAAAATATTTAATAAAATATTAACTGATAATATAAACTAATACATTTAATCGTAGTTCACCTATATAACGTTTACATCCAGATTCTAACAAATTTACCTTTCTGACTACCTAAGCGGAGGAACTAATGTATTTGACACTAACCTCATCAAAGTCTAATGCAGAACTATTTATCAACTCATTTTGAGTGCTTACATAAAGCAATTAGCATATTACAACCAATGTTGCCATTCCCATATTTGCAAAGCATTCGAACAATAAAGCTACCGTACTGCTGTTATAATAATTATATATCTCGTTTGAGTTAGATTTACTCAACTGTATTATTTACTTACAGAAAGAGCTTTAGGACTTTGCATGGATACCCTCACAAACACAAATTGGTTACAGTATTATATACTATGGCATCCATTACTGTATAGCTTACAAATTGGTAGAGTCGTTTGCATATCTTTAAAGTTTGGATGTAGTCATGTCTTCGCGGTTTTAGAGGTTTTATGATCTGTAGAAACTGTGATATAAAGCAGAAGAGAATAATGATACAAAAGTAAAACAAGTTTAATTGAGATTTGCTTATGAGCGTCATTACAACTTTTGCCAAGGGGGGCAAAGTGAAAGGGGAACCAAATTTTCGTGTTTCTTTTTTTTTAATCAGACATATTTGAGGAAAAATTGTTATATTTTAAAAGATTTTTGCATATTTCAATAGAAATTTAGCTATTTTGCAGAATTTTCCCATTTTAATACTTTTTCATCCTATTTTTCTTTTGTTTATTATTTAATTGCAAAACGTCAAACCTCAGGGCATTTCCACCCTGCCACCCTAAACAGTGTCCCTGGTTTTGATTGTGATAATTATAACGTTTCTTTATATTTTCTGCAGGAAAATAAAGTACAGTATTGCACTAGAAAAGCATTGTTGTTTATTATTATTCGTCATTTACGTCAATCAATTCAATTCAGTTCAATTAACTTCACCAAAACTGATGGTGAATTATTCAAATTGTATCAAAGAATTCCACCAGTGACTTAAACAATTTTCTTATGATTCATTTCTCTACATTAATTTCGTCTTTCTGAATTGCTATGATTAGTAAAATAATTGTTATCTACCAATAAACTCTAATAATCTTCCTTAGCACGTCGAAAGGGCGTCATATATTTGAAAAGAGGTACTTTGAGAGGAAAAGGTTTCTTATCTTCTGCAGGTATACATATACAAAGAGCGAACGTTTCTTTGTGCAATGTAAAGATATAGCACTGCTACTGTGTATCTGGGAATAGATTGCTTTTAAAGGCTTGGTGTACAGTGAGTGCAGTGATAACATTAAAGTCTTGGAGGTTTAAGTATATAAGTAGAGCTGGCAATGTTTTCCATCTACAATGCTGTAGGAGCTCAACCGAATAACTAAGAGAATTTACTCTGATGCTGGTTCTATTTACACAGCGTCAGGTATACCTTATATAGTTAGTAGGGGTATATCCTACACAAAGGTTAACCAGTTTATACCTTATGGATATTGTTGTTGAACTTTGAGGTAGAATTGTGGACGTGCTAGTACTATATAGTATGTTGATGGTTTCCAAAGTGAAAGATGTGTGCATACGTAGATGTTTACCTGCTTGCAGCAGACTGTTTATTATTGTTCTTGGACTTTCTATTTATTATACTTAGGCTTTATTAATATTTAATATGAAATACTATTTAATAATATTTTACATTTAATATTATTTTTTTAATTAACACTCTCATCCTGAAAAGTTCAAATACTCTTAAATGTATCCAAACAAGTAACTTTCTGTTGTTATGCTGACATTCAATAATTTTTAATTATCATAATTGACATTATATTTCAGGTCAGCTGTGTTATACAGGAAAATGAATTATATTAAAAAATGAAAGTTGAATCAGTTACATATGGTTTAAATTGTGATAAAGCTCAATGAATTTAAATTCAGGATCTTTGATTGACATTCCTTCAAATCTCTTGTCTCTTGCTTACTCCACTGTATTTTGTCAGTGATATCAGACACGTCGTCAATAAAGAACAATTCATTTTATAATGACAACTTGACAGAAAAATCTGAAAAATCATATCCGTGGAGGACTAGGCCTAAATATATTTTCAAACAAATAACTTGATCCCTCTCTGCAATATCCTATGCACTTGATTAGTTCTTTACTGTTTCAAAGATACCTTCGTAATGCACCAGCATCCAGTACTAACATAGTATCGACTATCATCCTATCATCATACTTTGTTTCTTTAAATGATCCGTAAAAATAAATGAACTTCTTCACAGTTTCTCTCGACACACCTACTTTATATCTCATCTATATAGAGTAAAAAAACACCGGAGATGTCTGCACAAAGGAAGCTCATATGTTTTTATATGATTGTACTCTCAGATCATTTGATTTCGTTCAATTCAGTCACTCTTTACAGATGGATATATCCATGCTGATAAGGTATTTTTACTGACGGTACAGTATTATATATAGAGCAAGTGATAAAGTGAAAGTTGATGGCACAGTAATATTATGAAAGCAATGTTAGCAATCAACCTTCAATTTATGATTGACGTATTAAGTTTACATATTGTCATGTACATTACTTTACTATTTTTAATATAGTAGGTTATAATATAGAAAATGATTATCGAATGGAAGTCTTCCAGAATGCTCTTTTATGCATTTTATGCTGACAGCGAACGAGTGATTGACGGAAGCTGGTTTCAGTGAGATTACGGTGAGAACTATTTTTGAGAGAGGATATAATGCTTATTTACATACTCAGTTTACCATAACCACAGGAAATTGACAGATGACATGGAATAACAATATCAAATTAATTTCAATGAAATATTATTGATTTTCTCAGAGATAAATTAAATTAGTTATCGGATTTTTTTTTGCTGGCATGTGTTCAAAAGTATATTACTCACTCGTCAGTACAGTATATTCTAAGATCAGAATTTGAAATATTCCACTACCTTGTCGTACCATACTTGTAAAGTGAGCTAGAACGAAGCATACCCTACCTCAAAGCTAATATAAAGGCACCGACTTCTATTAAACCATCTGTCGCATAAAGTATAGCAATAATGTTATTGTTGCATGGAACAGTTTACCTGTATTGTTGCCAAGAAACGGTTGATTGTATCAGAGGATATGAACGGTCTTCTAACAGCCATCCATATATTACTATACACTCCCTGCGTCGAAATGGATTTGGCCCATACCCAGGCGATTACTTAACAATATTACTTTAAGCCAATACAAACGTCTTGGAATGTTTGTTCAAGATCGTAACGTACAAAACACCGATAAGACAACAAAACAAAACCAAGCAAGGACAGTCAAATTGGTTCGTTATGAAGTAGAGTTTGGTGATGGAAGTCAAACACTGAGGTAATAGGTTTAATGCATTTGACCCTTGGACTTCGTGCTTGGAAAATTGTTTGGAACTCGTAAATCTATAATGTTCTTAAATATTTACATACTGGTAAATTAGAAAGTGAATGGCGTAGAAAGTGGTCAATGTTTATATAGGTATCTTTGAACTGGAATAAAATAGAACATTTATTATATTAGTAGTTGCTGCTGAAGTTGGTTGTTGTTGAAGTTCTCTGTAATACTACAAATCTGCTGCCTGTGTAAATATTTCAAACCTTTCTTCAGCTCTTTCAAGATGTTTTCATATATGTTTATTATTTCGCCTTCCATGATAACATTGTGAAAATGAAGACATATATGAGAAAATAATTGTCTCAAAAACTATTTAATTAGCAACATACTTTGTTATCTTTGAATATTTTTCTGCATTTAGAGCAATTTTACCAAAGAGTGACTTTTAGCATTTAGAAATATGTTAGTAGAGAAATATGGATGTTTCATTTATTAAATCACCTTCACAATTAAACTTATACAATTTACCTTGAAAATAAAATTTGAGTTTACGAGTCGTGTCATTAGTAAATTTTACCAAAAGTATTAAAATATTTATTACGCAAAACAAAATTGATCAATTTCACTGAGCACATTATAGAAAGAAACTATTGCATAGTCTATTTCAAAATTGAAAGTATGAGTGCAGCAATACATAACAGACAATAAATTCATTATAAGTTTCCTCTGTCAGTCTCAGTAATATTAAGATAAAGCAGCACCGCCAACATTCAGAATTTTATTACTTTCGTGTCTGGTAAAAATAGTAGGTTATGAAAATAAAACCATTGATGAAGCTGCCAAAAGTGTCAATCATTTCACTCTAAGAAATTATTCGATAACTTTTTATTTTTACTTTTTTATTTCGTACTTTGTATCTTTTTCATGGCAAGATTTCTCGTGGTGTCATTTTATGTAGACACCACTATCACTATATCGCGTTTCTCTCTCCTTTTCTCTTTTTGTTTCTTTGTTTCTTCTTAGATAATAAGATAACATCATAATGACTGTTTTCATTCACTTTGAATCCATCTTGGTTTAAATGAAAAATTGTTTGTTTTAAATGTTTGTTGGTGAGGAGTACAGTGTAATATAATTATGATGATTTATAATGCACTTTCGCTCTTCAGTAAATGTGAAAATGTATTTGGAGAAAATGAGAAGATGCTTACTGTTTTCTTGGGTTTGGCTGGAATATACAAAATCGAAATAATTTTCAAAGGTATGTTTTTCGAGGGGTTCACTTACAATTTTTGTGTACACTACACCGCAAAATGCTGGAATACAGTCGAAATACGTTCCAATACTGTCTTACCTGTACTGACTGTACGCCGATTTATACCTTTATGGAAATTTATACCCTATTCAAACATTTTTTCATTACGTACGGAAAGTCTTGTAATATAAAAAGTTACTTTATATATACGAAATGACTTTAACGTAGCACAATATTTTTCTGAATTAATGTATTTATAAAGTTGTTAGCTCTCACCTCCAATCAAATAAGTCAGTTTCATAGTAGATTGATTTTTTTATGTAATTTTAATTATAAGGAAACAGTAATCAGTCTCAGAACTGGTTGCAATTAAAAACTTTATTTCGAAAAGGTGGCTGGAGTGAACTAATGACATGAAATTTAATCCTTTCCATTAAATGATACAGTACATAAATGAGAAATATATTTCATAGAAGTTGCTTTATTCTGCTTTCACTTGATGAAATTGCTGATGTTTCATGATTTTGATGCTTTTCACTTGATTTCTGCTTCATGAAAGCTTGTAAAATCTTAAATTTCATTCAACTTCTAGTCAAATAATATTCATTTTAGATTTCCATATACTATTATAATGATGCGGAGGCTGCTGATACCCATACTAATGATCCTAGTCGATATGAAACGTTATTGTCAGAGATAGTAATCATAGTATGTAATAAATAATAATAATTTTGTTATCGTAATAATCAAATACTACATCGGGAAAATAAATTGTCATAAAATAAGAGTAAATCTCAATAACCAGTTTTATTTCATTGTCAATCTAGTAAACTGTATGTTGAAGTATTGTGCGGTATATGTATAGTTTCCAGTATCAGCTGCTGATAGCGACGGTATGTCTTGGAAACTGAAAAAATACTCTGTGCTTTATAATTACTCTGCAGCATGCGCGTAGACTAGCGTCATAATATCTTACACCAATTATACCGAACTCCAATGACACAATTCCTGGAAGTACACGTTTCGAATACCAATTAGCAGTGTTCGAAATAATATGTTTAAACCTTTTGGCGTGGAATATTGGCAAGATAGTTATGGTCTGTCATCGGAAAACCTATCAATCTTCATTCACGTAATCCTAGAAGGCGCTAGAAAAAATGGTGGGCGGGCGAGAGAAAAAAAATAATGAAAAAAGCGCATGGAAACTTCGACACCACTTAATACAAGAAAATGGATTAGGCTTTCAGGCCATGTTGTATTTGGCCAATAACGAGCGTGTGCATTTTAGCATCTCAGCAGTAGAGCACATTATTTATTTAAGCAAAAAGGTTGAGCGAAAGAGATTCATATTTCATGGTTGGAAATAAGTAATGGTGTTGGGGTGAAAATGAAGAATTGGTCTTTGTTTCCAACACTTGAAGTATTGTTACGAAAGGTTGACGGAAAGTGTGAGGAAGGTTTTGTGACTGATGAGGAAAGATAGTGGAGGATTTTCTTACTCTGAGTTTTGTATTTAGGGTTCCTCCTTCGTTGTAATTTTATAATGTTTTGTGAAAGTGTTCGACATAACCTTTGAATATTTTCTTAATACTATCTATCCTTTCTGATATTTATAGACCAAAATATTTTTTTGCAGTGAGCAATAGTATTGTATTAAAAACTCGGATTAGTAATATCTCGGAAACTGTGACTAAAATGTTTATTGTCATTTTTGTGTTCTTGTATATAATGAGCCGTTATTGCAGGCACCTTTTACTTCAATTAGTACAAAATAATTGTCTTAGTTACTGCAATATTACTCAATTTTTAGTTTGATGACCAGCATAATATTTAACAATATTTCAACCTAAATTACTATACGATCTATCCATTTTATCAACGCGTTTGTATAACAACAAAAATGAGTGATAATAATAATATCAGAATAACATAAAATTCATACTGTAATAAACAAGCTTATTAAATTGCTCGGGCATTATTATTTTTTATCTGCATTCTGTCAACACATTCCACAATAGTTCATTACCATCGCATAAACTCTTACACATCTGCCGTATATTAATTCCTCGTTATAATGACTACACCACAAAAATCACGCGTAAATTACATTTTATTGTTTTTATTTTATACTTCGTTACACATTGCAATGAATGTTGTTTAAAATTTTATTGTTAAGTTCGATCGCATTCCTTCTAACCACAATACTAAAGGAGATAGAACACGAAGTTTTGGCAGCAGGTTTCAAATGGAATTTTGAAGCATGTATTGCCTCTTCATATGCTTCATTCAACAGTATACAGTTTCATCCCTGTTGTTCAAGTTGATATGCCAAACATATCTAAAATAATATCAGAACAAAAACCATACTCGTATTTCGAAAATCAAATTGACAATGGTACGTGTAAGTTTTAATGTTATTTTGATCACTATTACCTTTAACAGCATGAAAAGTAATAATAATAGGTAACGTAAAAAGTATATGATGGAATACTATGAATTATGCTAAAAATATTCTGCATTTAAAAAAAATCAACATTGTACTTAATGTGAAGTTTAAGTAAATAACCATTTCCAATCTTTTGAAACATTGTTCGGCTGTCAAGTAACACAGTAATAAATGTATCTCCTACTCGAAAGCAACATTCTATACGATAAAATTAACCGCAAGAGAAAAAGCATTCATAAATCAGCAACAGCACCAAGCAAGCCTTAAAGATTGGCTTTATGCCTTCTTTATAGTGCAGTATATCTCGTGAAGACTGTATGTGTATATATACAACAAGAAAAGCAATGTATCTTGCTTGCCTTTATAGTTTTCAACAGTTAGTGCTGAGGGACTGCTGGTCCATGCATTAAAGAGTCAACAACTCTTGATGCTGCTTTATAATATAAGATGCAGTCTCCCATAGCATTTAACTCGTATATAGTTTATGAAGTCCCTGCAGAAAGCAATGCAGATACTGGATACGGAATCTCTGCTACGATTTAATAAAATTGAATGTTAAAACCTTAAAAGGAAAGGGACATAATTTTTAGAGTTGTATGTTTAGGCTGGTTTGCACATAAAGAAAATATATTGGATTTTTTTATTATTATTAATAACAGTATTGTATAAAACTATAAATAAATTTAAACTGCATTGTTAAACTGTATACCGTACTGTTTGAGACTTTGGAAAATTTATTGACATTATGGCTTCGCAGATAACACTGACGTTCTGCGATATTGCTGTCTTAGTTATTTTGTTTTAGTTATGTTGTTAAGTTGTTTCTCCCAAACTCATAAGTTCCATGTAAGCTACTCCATTATTATTATTATTAAATTATTACATTTATTATTATTATTACATACTAAAAGTATTATACCAACAGCGCTATTTCTATTACTGAAATCAGGTTTCAGCAAAAGTAAAAAAATGCACAATATTTGCTCTTTATAAGCTGAAAAAAGTTATCAAAACACCAGTATTATTAATAATTTATTTCCTTTTACGTTGACATTAATCATTTTATTATTTTAACTTATAAATTTTACTTTTGATTTCTGCGGGCATTGCCCTTTGGACTGCATCAGGTCATTGAATCGTTAAATACCTGCAAATGCTTTTGTAAAATATAAAATAGATAAAACACTGTATATATTCTGTCTACTGAACTGGAAAAAGAAATTCATAAATATAAAGACAGTAAACACACATTTCTTCCATTTACAATGCCTATACTCGAAACTAGATAAAGTCGCTTTTCAAGTGAGAATGTACAAGTCTCCTGCAGTACTATACAGAGCGGAAGAAATACTGTACAACTCTTGAAACAGCGGAGAAAACAAAGCACTTTCAATTCCCTCAACGATTCACTTGACTCTTTTGTTATACTGCTGACTCAGAAAACACACACAGTTTGGTTTTATTCTTAAAGAGACCTATATTAAGGTTGTTTGTATTATCAGTTTTATACTATACATTGCTTCCCTCCACTGTATATTTTAACGATATATAGGAATTCAGTCGTATCTTGAATTGTAATGTGATGTGGAATAAGCTACTGAAGGATTTATCAATTTTAAGATTATTATAATATTTGCTCGTACGGAGATTAAGTGGCGTATTCATGTTTAATATACTTCTTGGATCTGGCCACTTATAAGAAACAAACCAATTAGCTTCTGGACGTTCGCTGTAGGACGTTGCAAAGCACGGAAAGGAAGAGAAGCATATACCATCAATTTTGAAGAAGTCATTAATTTAAGAATTGGCCAAAAGGCAGACTATGAGAATTACGGAAGCCATCCACATTGCCAAAAATCGTGATGTTGCTTTAAACGATGATAACG
>JAQIWE010004299.1:0-10924 GCA_034698565.1 Campodea plusiochaeta | reverse complement strand
TCCCTTATTCTCCCTTTCTATCAAACCAACTTCGTCCATCTTTCCTCGCTCACGTAAATAACATGGAAGTGTTCTGCGAGTCTCCAGCTGCTGATGACGTCACGATCGCGGAGTACAATGTTGTCGGATCGATTTACATAATCTTCGGGCGCGTAATATAAATTTTAATTATTGGTCGAGTTACCACGGTCGACGCGTAATTTCGTCCCTACACTGGTTACTCCCGTGAAGATGTCTAACAAATATATTGATTTTATGATAGAGAGTGACTATAGCAATATTTCATAAAGTTCATACAAACTTTCCCTTTGTTAAATATACTGGAAGAGGCTTTTAAACTTTCACTGTTGATGAATATTTTATTCCTACAAATTGCGAGACAAATACCAAGGGAGATTACAGGAACTGATAGGAAGATATTTTATTTACTCATACTCTTCGGAAATTTTAGGGTTTTCAATATTTCAAACAATGACGAAGATCATTTTGAATATTTATCCACAAACATTATAAACCGTTTAAATAATTATTGCTGTATTATATTTTGAATCAAACATCAAACTGTTATTGGTGGTACTGTAATATTCTCCTATTACTTTAAAAGCAGAGATAAGTAACCCTAAAACCCATAAATGAAGTAACTCATGAAATTTTCAGATGTTCAGAGAAATCTCCAGTGGGATCAAATGTCGTTTCTCCCGCAGCTTTCAAAACTCATGAGAGTGCTGGGGAGTGCGAGACGTACATTATTTTGAGAAAAGTGTGTACTGGAGAGAAAACTTTCACTGATGCTACTTCAGATAGCGAGAATATTTTTAAAAGCAAAATAACAATTAACAAACGTTTAATGAATTTTGTGTAATTTAGTAGAAAACGTGAAAACGTTTCTTGATATCTAATTGAAAAGTTATTGATAAAAAATTTGTAAACGGTCCCCCCCCCCCATTTCCATATGTATGTTCAATATTGCCGTTATAAATATATCCTCCCCGTAACCTCTATGTTTCATTCTTATGAAAGATATTGAGTTGTTTTCTGTAGATACGAGGGTGGGCTGAAAAGTAATGCATCCTTACAACTTTTCAACCTCTGGGTAATGAACTTGGTGTGATGTTGCAGGTATACTTTCCTGCTAGAAATGTTCGCAAGTTTAATTTTATTTGGTTTAGCGGCTTTAGCCGTTCCAAGATAATACATGAAACCGTAAGTCATGTGTTTTAGAATATGTACCTGCTGGTAAATTCAGTAGCAGAAATCAACTCTGTAAATGCTGAAATTTGAACGTTCCAAAATATTTATTTGGTTAAAAATGACTCAAAAGAATAGGTGCAGTCATTACAGTAAATTTTTATGACAATCAATTATTATTAACCTAATAGAAAATTGAAATAAAGAAAAAATAAGAAAACTAAAGTTTCAATGACCAAACAAAAATCTTTACCTTAAATTAACAGATTTTTGGTTGTAAAAGGAAAATTGGAGCACAAATAAAGACTCTGAATGTTTTTTTAATCTATAGAGAACATCTGAAGAAGATATGCTTGCCAATTTATTGTTAATTTCAATTAATCACTGTAATTGAAAGCTGGTGGTTATTTGATTGAAGAAACCGTGATGTGGAAAAATTCATTTGTTCGAGTTCAGCAGCTTGTATAAAGCTTCAGAAACTATTTTTACTGGCTTAATCTAAACATAATTGATCAGAAAAACATAGAAAACAGCATCTGAGTTTAATTAATCACAAATGATGTCCTTGATCTCAAGTACAAGTCTATTCATCTTACATATGAGTTACAGGTACATATTTCACTGACTTGACTTACGGTTTCAGGTACTATATTGCAAGCATTTGCATTTCTAGCAAGAAAGTGTACCTACAAAATTATCCTAAATTCGTTATCCTACCACTAGGGGTTAAATACTTATAAGGGTGGAGGTGTTACTTTTCAGCCCACCCTCGTGTGTATATCGTATTTACACATTAAAATCAAACGAATTAAGGTCCATTCCACTAAAAGAAACGTGTGATTTTCTTACAAAGATGACAATGAAATTAAGCCAGGTAGAGAACATGATCAGTTTTAAAATGACCAAGTGATGCTGTCACTATTATCAAGTAGCATTCTTGCTTAACAGGAGCCTGTAAAGTGGATGGGCTCCAGATGAATCAAGTATCAGATATGGATATCACACGTTTCTTTAAATGGAATGAAGGATAGTTTTTATATTCTTTCTGAGAATCTATGGTCGAATGTTGGCAAAAAAAATGTCAATTGTATTTGAAATTATATGTTTTTTTAGAAGATACGCTACTATAATTATATTAAAATTTTTAGGGAAAATGGATAATTTCTTCTGAAGAACGAGGGGAGTTTTTTGAAATTTCAAAAAGCAAGTTCGGAATATTCAAGTATTATGCAATTTTATAATGTACAAAACCTACTAGAAAGTATTAAAAGTATATTTTTCTTTTTATTCAACCATTCCTCACCAGTCTTGTACACTACTGAATGATTCTTCATTTGTAATGTCATACATTAGAAGGAACCCCATAGCTCCACGATAATAGGCGGTAGTAATTGTGCGATACCTCTCCTGACCAGCTGTATCCTGAAAGAGAAAATAAACAGTACTCTTAATATACGGCATAAAATATATTATTTTTAGTTTAACTTAAAATATAACACGAGATTATCTGGAGAAGGTTTGCTAAGATGAAGTAGAAGTTAAAATAAATTCAGAATGTAGGAATTTCTCCTCCAAGTAGGACTGCTTTTTTCCCGCTTGACTTAAATGTCCAAATCAGCTGTTTTGATATAACAAGTGTTGTGAACATCAGTAATGAATAGGATTCAACAGTTTCATTAACGACACATAATTAGGCAAGTTGTTTCCTACAGGGTTATTGAAGTATACAGATCACTTTCTACAAAGAGGTTTGGCAAAATTCAGAAACAACTTTTCATTCTTTTGTCAAATTTGTTCACTTATTCTAACAGATATTAGCTTAAATATTTAATCAGTTAATTGAACAATATTTAGAATTTTTTTATGAGTACAGTCATGACTACCAGTAATGTAACTCACTATTATGTTAACTTTAAGGCATTCAAATCGTACAATTTACAGTTTAATTCACTGATATACAATTGTTAATCATTAACAAGTGAGGAGCATCAGAAAACCTTGAATCTTTAAATTTCCTCGAGCTGTTCATATCGATTTTTCAGAAGTGTACCATTATTTCTAGATATCTTTAAAAATTCATCAAATTATGGTTCCCTCATGGGCTCCGAAATGGTTAAAAGCCGTAAATCAACTGGCGCATCAACGAACATATATTTTTAAATGTCTCTTGTGTCCAGTGGAGTGTGGGTACTACGAGAAGGAGTAAAAGTGACAGTAAAATGATACTTTTCTTTAAAAAAACATCAATCCTTTCAAGTGGAGAATCGTTTTTTTAATACTTCTTATGTTCTTATAATACCAGGTCAAATAGGAACACTGAAGACCGAGCAATCGATCTTATCCACGGTTATATAAAAAAAAATTAACACGTGACTATTTTATGTATCACAAAAAAGTAGTTAATAAAAATATATAGTCAGCAACAAAAGAAATTGAATACATCTCCTTATTAAGTTTTTCTTCGCCTCTCCACCTTGGAAACTTTCTGCGTATACAGACATAACATTCTTTTAAGTTACTCTGGAAATTTCTCCTTTCTTGATTCGTTCTTTAATTAAAAGTGACGTTCCATTCATGAAACTTTAATTTGAATAGCAATAAAATGTCACGGGTTCAACAGGATTACAGCTTCACACATTCCATGTAATTATATTGATAATGAAGTTATACAGCAAAAAGTGGAATTTGGGTCGTCATGTCCAATTTACTTCTGTAAATTCATATTTTTCTTGAAAACTTAATTACTTGAAATAACTTAAATTTATAATAAAACATTAATTTGCTGTTTGGTATAAATTAAAAATATGTAGTCAATCAATATAATAAGCAATCCAAATTTTCCTTCAACTTTTAATCAATATACTCTTTTATAATTTTCTTTCTCTGATATTATAACAACAGTCTTAAATTGTTATCACTTTTTTTAATTCTGAAAATCACAAGGTTTTCTTTAAACAAAGTCAGTGAAACTGTTACCCTATAACACACTGCACCGCGATATAATCTTCTTAGACTTCATTCGGTACAGTCTATTTTACTCCGCATTCAGTTAAACTGTCAGCTTAGAGATTTAATATGTTTGAATACAGTGTATTTATAATAAGCGGACTATTCACTGAAAAGATCTTTAGTTCTGAATAATGTAATAGTGATAGGTATATTAATTCTGTTTCATTAAGACATTACTCACAGTTATAATTTCTAAAGATTATTATACGTCCCCTAAGGAGTACGTGAGTATTGTTCGAAATTACGTGCGAAATTTCACTGCTGCAATGGAAAATTTCCTTTTTACATAGGCTTTTATTCACTTTAAAGATTTATGGGTTGTAAAATTATTTCATAAGTGTGGATGATTTTGTCTATGTAATATAAAAATTACTTTTTTGTAAATTAAAAAGATTCGTTCAAATAATGATAGTAAAACGTTCATCACCATTTCAACTAATTGGAGTAATTGAGAAGTTATTATATTACTTCATTCACCATTGAACTTGAAATTAATATAATATACCTTTGTGACTGAATAATTCATGACATTTGCATCAGAATGCCCTAATGAAAACTATCTTAGAGTCATTCTTGACCATGTTTCTAGAACTGTTATAATTACATGTTCTCACGATCCAGCTATATAATTTTGTAAAGAAATAATATATTTTTTTGTACAATAGTACTTTCTATAAAACAATATATTTGTTGTGAAATACGATAACGTTAATAAGCGTCTGAAGGTTGAAGTGTAACGATTTTCTGCGTGTCAACATTTTTATCTTTTCTAAAATCTTAAATAAAAGGAGAAATAATCGATTTGATCGCGTTTGGAACATGAGAACGTCTTCTTCTTCAAAAATAAAAAATAAAAATCCTATGCCATTTGTCATTCTATTTTATTTTGAATATTGAATATTGCCAAAACATATGTTACTAAATAACACACTTAGCCACCTGGATAACACAAATAATTTTGAGTAAAGTACATTCATATTTTTGGAAACGTTATTTTGTATACACTAATATTCAAAATCAATAATACGAGATTAGTTGAATATAAGAAATGCTGTGCAATGTGCACACTATTTCATTTCTCCCGTTATTAGTTCACGAAACTATTTTACGTGAATGTCTATATTAAATACTAACCCATATTTGTAGTTTGACCCTTTTGTCCTGCCTGAAGACTGTTTTTACTTTGAAGTCAATGCCCACAGTTGAGACAAAAGCCGACGTGAAGGAATCATCTGCATATCGAAAGAGAAAAGACGTTTTGCCCACGCTGCTGTTGCCAATTATTAAAAGTTTAAACATATAATCAAAGTTCTGATCTGCTGCATCTTTCTGCCATTTCGGATCTTGACCACCTCCGGACATCTGAAAAGAAATAATAGTTCAGTTGAAAAAATATGCCTTTATACAGGTAGAGAATCGTAAAGAATATAGTACCATATTATGGTTTTCCTCTGCAATAGTTCAACTTTTTTTTAGTCTTTTCATAAAAACATCATCCGTATTATAAAAATAAAAATATATATTTAGAAGTCGAGGTCGTGGGTTCGAGTACAACTTGAGATTTTTTTTTCTTGTTCTTAATTTATTTTTCCAAGGCAAAGTAGTTCGTCATTTATCTTTTCATTTTTAATATACTGAATATTTCTTTACAATCTTCTAATCATTTAATTTAAAAAAATAATATAAATAACTACATATTCTGCATGCAGCATCTTTTATGACTGGACTTCCAGTTTCCTGTAGCGCTGTTGTAGTCTGACTAATTAAATATTATCTTCTCATTGACTATGCTACGTGAACTCCGTTTAAATTTGTGACTTCGACTCGGCTCGTTACGGAGGGTCGATACGGACATTACGTAACGGAACTTACGGCAGATACGGAGCTTACGACCATAATGTGAACACACTAAGACACGAAGATTAAGTTTGATCAAACGATTAAAAGAGCTCTCACAGGCTCTTACAAAGGGAGAGAATGATATTGGTTTTAATTCAAAGATTAGCGATCGAATTACCCTAACAAAGATGACTTTGTTAATCGTTGATTGCTGCTTTATAATTTTTTAACAAATTCTTAATTCCATTATTATTATCTCTAAAGCAATACTATCATCTAGAGACTAGAGACTAAACTAGAGTTTAATGCTAGTGATGCATGATGTGATTCTGATTCTACAATATATTAGTAAACTTGCTGTTAATTTATAATGTATCTGTATCTGCCCAAAAACGGAATTAAGTTGAAATTACTCTAGATTCTTCCGTTCCATACAATTATACTTATAATAATCCATGTTTATAATAATAGTTACGAAGCTTTACTGCTTGAGAGAGAAAACCTTGGAAAGATATATGCTATTCCTTTTTCCAAATTAGAGGAGCAGGGTCAACACCCGAGAGTTGTGCTCAGCAATGATAATAACCGATTATACTTCAGTTATGCTTGAGTAGTTATACTTTTGATGCAAACGATCATATAAGTTTATTCAAGTCATTTGATAAAAATGCATAGAAAGTCTGTTATACACCAAAGAGCTCTTAATTAAAAAAGAGAGTCGCGTATACTGTAGTATTATTAGAACGTACTGTATACACAGTTGAGAGTTGACTGCTGATCAGTTGTATTTGTTAGTTCCGAAATCCCTAACAAATTTGAGAGGAATAATAATTTTTGTTTGTCATAATTTCAGAATTAGATCCAGAGTTTCTGAAAAGCCTTTTAAAAATAAAGATTATTATTAGTACGTTGAAGTAGAGATTTTTTGAGAATATTGGACCTGTTTATTTCATTTGTATATACTTTATACCTTTGACTTTTGAACCTGATCATTATAAAATTAATCTGTCTATCACATAATTCACTTGTCAAAGAACAAAATACTTTATAATAAGCTGTTTCGCTTAAGTGAAAGTTGGTAGAAAACTCGAAACTATGTATTGCTATATAACTAAAGTCGTGTAGAAACTTTCTGACATGATTATACTTTCAAACATTTGTGGACAAAATTGCAGTGTACAAATGTGAAAAGTATATATACCGTAGTAGTATGAAGAAAAGTTTAATACAGGCTATAAAATAATAATTCAATTTGATTAAAACTTTGTCCAGCATTTATTATTTTCAGTTTCAAAGACCAGTCAAAATATGTACTTGTTATTCTTTTAGATGTTGAATCTTGATATATAACAAAATGAGCATGTTTGTAACTGGGAGTATTACTTTCATCCATCGTAATAAAGTATATGTATAGAGAAGTATATCGACTGCATTTGCGTATAATAGAAAATGACATTAACCTAAATATAGATGAATATATTTCATTTCCTGCTCTGTAAGTTACTCAGGAATGCTTCGATAAGATTACTGTAGAAATCTAATCACAATGCTAGTTGCATTTACAACTGAAACGATACATCTCATAATTAAAACAAATGTATATATTTCTACTTCCATAATGCTATAGCTTTAATTTACAGTATTACTGATATACAGAGGAAGTATACTTGTAATGAAATTACATCAATAGAACTTATTTGTCAAAGTCCACAACTCTTCCTACAAGAGATAATTGCATTTGTGATTTTGTTGTTGTAGTATTGTGGATTAGTACGCTGTTATTTATTGTCTGGAGACAATTTAATAGCATTAAATCACTGCTTTAAAAAGGATAATGTTCCATAAACTGAAGATAAAACAAAATATATGTTATACCAATAGGACTCATTAATATATTCATTATGGCGCTTTAGATTTCGGAACACCTGGTCTTGCATTTTAAAATAAATATTATTATTTGGAAGAAATAAGTTATTGACCGAATTTTCTTCTTGAAAAGTGTATACACTGTCGGTGTATAAATAATTATTCTTTTTGAAAAGTAGATATGTTTTCCTCATTTTTCACTTTCCCATTGAATATGCAACCTAAAGTGCCATCAATACTTTACTTACAGATACACCGGTATTCTTGAAACTCGCCTTAGAAATTCAGCATCATTCGTTGTGTAAGGAATAAGATTGATTATTACGAGGGAATTCCACAAGGTATTCGACTTTTCTTCATACCCGGTACTTATAAATTGGTATACTTGATGATCCGGTAAAGATAAACATCTCAGGGAATAATATTTTCCCCAAAGAATCAATGTAACGATTGCAGTTATTCAATTATGTTAATCAGCACCCAGTTTACTATTCCTGAAAAATCTTGGAAAAATAAGAAGACGAAACTTTATTTACGCCGCTATAAGTAATCTGGATTCGCTTAATGTCTAGATTAAGGGTTTCCATCATTAATTTAAGCAAACCAAAGGGTATACCATAAATGATTAGGTGATAAATCGTTTTATTGAAAAGTTGGAAAGATAATCGATTTTCTTCAACCTTTGTACAAATATCATTTGGTAAAAGCTTCAAGTTCGAAACGAAATTCAAGAAAAATATACTGGCGGAGAAGAGCATTTCCATGAAAAGAGGAATACAACGTGGTTTCAGTTGGTGTAAGCTTCCACAGGGAAGTCTTATTCTTAATATTTTGTAAAATAATGGAATGCAAAGTTGCTGCAGAATTATGTGAACCAGGAGCCCAATTCTATGAGACAGATCGCATCGTTCATAATAATCGAACTGTATATTAAAACCTTTTTTTTTATTTATTCCAGATTGTTTCACTTTTTTCCTACAACATTCTAATTTAAACTTTATATGTAGAATTTATTTGTAAAATATTATTCCTCCCACACAAATACTAATTCAGTCTATCAAACATTTGCCTTTTGCAATAACAGTATACTATATGACGGTATATAACAGTAGGCCTATACTATATGATTTTCATCTCATTATTATGAACTTACTGAAGATGTTCGTACAGTAGCTGAGTGGGTTTATATGATATAGAGAAATGTCTGCAATACAGCAACTGACAAAAGCCCATTAAAATCTCGAAGCTGCTCTTTGAGTATAGAATAAGAATGTTATTCTCGATAACAATGATGCTCAAAGTGCGCCACTTTTGAAGTCGGAACATTATTTTCTGATCTTTTATTAGGATATACATACACATATTAAAGTAGATTATAATATCCCCTAAGTAATCATTGTCAGATCTACAGTGTTAAATACTATTGATTTTCAGGGTTTCAGTGAGGTGACTACAAGGAAAAATTCATGGAAACTTTATAACATATACGAATTTACAAAAACAGAAACACAAAGATAATCGTAGTGAAAATAAGACAATTTTCACTCAAATAAATTGAATCCTTTTTTATACATTAATAGAATTTAACGGAACAGAAAAAAGGTGTTCATATTTGCATGAAATACGTTTCACGTTTACAAGTTAACCTTTTAAAAAATCATTTATTTTTCCGATAAAACGCTTCCCTTCCATCTTTTGAATATCGTTATCAGTGAGTCGTGTGCTGTACATGTTTCTCTTATTTAAAGGCACTTCCTCAAGATAAGAATTTACTGATCGATACTCAAGTCATCAATACAGGAGTAGATGGATGTGTTCCCACATTGCGTAATAAATGAAGCAAAAGTCTACACCAGTGGCGTATAACACGAATTCCTGATGGGGCTTCATTGGGTATTTATGCACAGAATGCCCAGTTATAGGGTGACAATCGCCAAAGTTAAAGATTAGAAGATTGAAATGGAAATAATTTTATGATAAATTTATAATGTGAGAACGTTGATCAGAGAGTAGATCATGTAACGAGAATATCTTTAGCGTATAATTTTAGTTTGCAAAGAGCAACAATTTCAAGCATTATTCTGCAGCTTGAGGAAATTATTCGGTGACAATGTTATATTTCGAAAAAAATACGTATTTTAGTAGAAAATAAAAGAAAAACATGTTCTTTGATTTTACCTTCATTCCTTCGTTTTATTTGAAGTTTTCAATGTCAAAACCAAGATTGGAGTTGAAATGTGCCAGTTTGTAATGTTTGTTATTAAATTTATTATGTTTATATCAACTGGCCCCCCAAATATATGTATATTTTTTTCGAGAGGGTATAAGTTACAGTATACTTACGCCACTGGTTTGCACTCACCAACGTAGAAGATTCCATTATTTTGAAGGGAATAAAGGAAATGGCAGCAACAAAAACAACACAAACAAAAAATGTTTGCTCTGTGAAAATGATGTTTTGATGCTGTTTGGAAAGAGGAGAAGGTTGACAAAGAGAAATTTTGTAAAATAAATAATGTAGAAGAAGGAGATGACGTTATATTTCGCTGATGTTTGCTTCTGTTGATGTTCTGAGCAAGAGAAGGTAGCTGTAGTATAATGGTTGCTATTGTTCAAGCTGGTACTGAAACCTTACAATAAGCACTGACTGAGATGATTGTATTATTAATATAGAAAATAAAGTATACAGTGACTATTTAGAATTATTTACTCAAATATTTTATTAATTTGTACTGTAGTTGAAAATTTAAAAATTCTCATATACTTTAAATACTGTAGATTTCAAAGGTTGATCAATTTCCAGTTACTTAAAGCTTATCATCTGCTTAGAATATTTGAGGCAGTGGGATCGCGTAACTGTAGTCCAACATTTTCATTCTAGCTATAAAGGCTTACGTTAGATCGTTATTTTATTTGAAGTTTTAATATTTTTTATATACTTTAACTGTAATGGAAATAATTAACAGACACAACCTTACATAGTAAATAAATTATTAGTGACAAAAAATATTCATGCTTCTGG
>JAQIWE010004298.1:0-10924 GCA_034698565.1 Campodea plusiochaeta | reverse complement strand
AAACAAATAAGTCAACAAAGGATTATCAATTGTTGGAATGTCAGAAACACCCTTGATGGGTTAATCGATTTGGGTCATGATTTTGGAAACACTATACGTAATGTGACAAACATAAAATTAGTTCAAATTCAATATTTTGCATGTTCTACATTAACTTAAAATGCAAAACTTTTACAATATAATTAATCATTTATAATTTGCTACACATTCATCAATACAATAATGATATATATGTTATTAAATGAGGTACCCTAGCTAGTGACAAATGTTTATTATATAGTAACATACAATTTCAACACCTGTGATACTATAATAATGAAGGTAACCTAATTTAGTAACAACCTAATAACATGTCAATTTGTTTTGCTGTCAATATTTTACTTTCAAGGAAAATAATTCCAAACAGTATTTAATTGAAGTTATAATATCTGTTTTATTTTAAAGGTCTAATACCGACTGTAACAATCTATTTACGAAATTACAGAAATTGAGAAAGAAATAAGATTATTTATATCCCGTAATTATACTGTATTTTATGTACAATAATTATAAATGCTGAAACCAGTTTCACTTATAATGAACTTCTCTTACTGGAAATCATCTAAATTTTCAAATCATCTACATTTTCGCTAATACTTTGTTAAGCTCTGCTCTCTATTCATCCATGAAGCGAAGGTGCTATTTTTTATAGATGATTTTCAGTACAGTTAAGAAAGCAAAATACCACTCGTTTTTCCATCAGAAGAAAGGTAATTTCTTGGTGATAGATCACAATATTATTAATTTATAGCCTAACGCAATACAGTATTCCACATAAAAAATTTAATAAATCATACTCTCGGAAATTTTATCAAAATTACATTTTCGTGTTCATTATTTTGAGGAAAAGTAACTGAAATTGATTTGCTTTTTAAAATTGATGTCAAGGTTTGATGATGTAAACAAATAAACTACAAAAGCTGATAAAAGTACATTAAAAATTGCTCTAATGAGATTTTATTCTTCACTATCATAATTATAATTTTACCTGTCGTTTCTTATCTTAATTAAGAAGAAAAACTAAAGTTATGGTAAAAGCTTATAGTTCTGTGAATCTTTTACAGAGTCATGTATTGAAATAAAGTTTAAATTTTAATCAGTTAGTCATCCAATTTACAACATTTATTATGATAAGTAAATGTGAAAAGAGCAACTCTGATCGTTCACCTTAGAGTTTGGTCGTGGGTGTTCCGAATTTTCAAGGATTTAATTTTTTTTTCTTATTTTGCAATCCAAATCGAGGTAAAATGATAATGACATTTTCAATAGTAAAAGGTTCAAAAACCAAAATTGATTAATAAATCAGCAATCTAGTAGTTTACAAGTTTTGTTTTCTGTTTTTTAAAAAAAAACTGTTTTGAAATAATCTCTTATAAAACTATCTGAATAAAAAAGGAGTTCATTAAAAAAAATTAATTAACTTCATCAGAGAATATTTTGTTTTATATTATTTTCTCAAGTTATACAAGAAATCACAAAAAAAACATTTACAAAGAAAATCCAAACAAAAAAGAATCTTCCTCTTCCATAAAACCAATCAATACTCGTTCTTCTCCAAGTGTAACTTACCTCTAAGTACTTTTTAGTTCCGGGCTGTGCACAATGAAAAGCAATGATGGAGGGTGACTGGCCATGTACTACCGCTTCTGCAGCTCGATTTGCAAGTTTTGTACTGAACACGAAGATTTGACTTTGTTGCTGCATATACTGTGCCTCCATAGTTCCAGGCTGCTTATTAATAACGTTACTCGGGAGAGGTTGTGGGACCCCAGTCCCCCCTGTGGTCGTTCCTGGTACCGCCCCTGTCGTTGGGTCTGGCATTGCGGGCATGCCACTGACTGGGACCCCCATGTTACCCATGCCCATTGTCTGCATACCCTGGCAAGGATCAGGAACTAGAATGGAGAAAAGAAGTAATTGTTAGAATTGAGGTGCAAATGGGATTTTTAAAATGATTTTTTCGATATAATTTTTAAGTGAAAAGATGTGATAAATTACTGTTAAAACTGCTATGGTAATTGTTATTTATAGTCAGACTTCCAAAATCTTACGGACTCAAACCGGTTATTTATGTCTTCAAACTATTTTTACGAGTAAACCCTGTTGACCACTTGTTTGGGTGGTTCCAATTGTGTATTTTCTAAACAATTCACAGTCTGGTCAAAGAAAGCAAATAAGTCAACAAAGGATTATCAATTGTTGGAATGTCAGTATACTCAGTAACACCCTTGATGGGTTAATCGATTTGGGTCCGTAAGTTTTTGGAGCCACTATATAAACTGTCAAGTCACATTTTGATACCATTTAAAAACTTCAAGTCAATTTGCACTTATAATAGTTCCATTAACATAATATAAAAAACATTATTGCAGTTTTACAGATAGTTATCACAATCATATAAAAAACATTTTTTAATTTTAGTGTTTTCAATTTTTTTAAATATGAATGTAATATTAAAATAATTTCACACTTCATAGAAAATGAGAGAACATGTAACAAAATGATAAAAGAAGAAAAGAATAGAAAAAAGTGAAAAAAAAAAAAAAAAAAACAGTGAAAATAAAATCACCATAACAACTAAGCAATTTCTTTATTACAGTCAGAAACGAAACTACTCAAGTTCTTTTACAGAATGACATAACATTTTTAATCATTAAATTATTTTAAATCCTTTTTAATTACCTCCAAATTCATTGTTCGGTGTCCTCCCTATGCTGTCCTCTGATTTCGGTGTATTTACACACTGCGGCAATGAATCAGTAAGTACACTTTCGTTTCTCGATAATTTACCTGTTCAGAAAAAGGAAAAAAAAAAACATTTAAAAAACGACCAAATAAAAACGGGGATGACATGATAATGGTTGTTCTACATATTCTCCTACTCAAGGTCATTATAGAATACTAAAATGTAATTACTACAAAATACTCGCATGCTATTTCCTGCTCGTTTCGAATGTTAAATGTTACGCAAAGGAAAAATACGAAATAATATCTGGAATAATACACGATTAGATGATGATTTAAAAAAACTTTGCGTTGAAAATGTTTTTTTTTTTCACGATGTTCATAGGAGTGATTTAAATATTATTTGTTTTAGATATAAAATTGAATAAATAAAACTAACTGTACCCTATGTAGTTTTTTATACGATTTTTCGAAAGAAATATTACAGTCTTGCGATCTTTTATTCCGATATTGACTATTTATTCAAAAAAAAAAAAAAATTATTGTAAAACACTCCGCTTCCACCCCAACACAATAATTATTTGTAGGTATCGATATAATAATTATTGATAGCTATTGCAATTTTATTTCAAATTGTGATTAAACTTATAATAATTGTTAATTTCATTACTGGGATGAAATGGAGAACAAAGAACATGATATTCAAGTAAATGTTATAGTAAAATACATGATACAATGCGAAATAGAAATAAATAAATATAATTAATATTATTATCAAAACATTTGAAACCTGTAATATTTTTCAGCATGACGCCTCATTTTCCAACACACAAGTTCCGTTTCAATTTCTTTGTTCGCTATTGTAATCGATTCTCAAGGGACCTTTAATCAGTGTTGGAAATCGAGACTTCCCGCTGAAAAATAATGGGCCTTTAACTCAGCAATCCAATAATTCCTTCATTATACAAGTCAAAATGAGCACATTAACTACACTATTATTAACAACTTTTTCCTTTCTTAATAGCATTTAATTACAATATTCCCATTACTGCATATTTCTATTATTTTATTATTATTTCGCAAACATTTTCTTCTCAGCTTAGTAGGAGATCACGTTCGCAAATCCAAGTTAATCCGCAGTAAATGCGAGCAAAAGCAAAATTAATCTATTCTCTCTCAAAGGTATATATACTCGGCAAGGTTGCGATTGTTTTAATATAAAGATAATTGTTATCATTGTTATATATGGATGATAAACATTATATAAAATCACACTTTTGTACTTCATTAGTTATTTATGTCGTTTCTTTTATTGTAGTTTTGCTTCACTCTCTGAGTGTCAGAGTTTCCTTAGAAAAAACGGGGGGGTCAGTTTCCTTATTAAATTTATAGTGTTCCTATCGATAAGATAAAAATATCGTTAAAATCGATATATCGTTTCGATATCCGATACGATATTTGACTTTTCGATAACGATATCTGAAATGTCGATATCGATATTTGGCTGTCGATATTCGATATCGTATAGGAACACTACCACCGGGTTTCAGAATTCTACGAGTTGGAAACGAACAGATTTCCATGAAACAAACTGAACTGAACCAAAATGGTTATTTCCGGTGTAGCCTATAAGTGTAAATCAGTTTGAAAACCATTTGAGAAAATGACAAAATTTGAGATAAAATTGTTCCAAAAATTGTTAATTATTTTTAAAAACAGGTTTGCGAATAGCTGTTATTGGATACCAGTAATGATACAGTCATTTAAATTGCGTGACGTCATAAATAATACAAATAAATCAACAATTACTATAGTTGTTTCAGTAGCGATAATTTATCAAATACCAATATTACATACAATAAATCATTATAATAATACAGGAATTGACGACAACACGATTACGTACAACTATTACTGTATTTTTATCCATTTATTAATATTAATAACCAAATCTCGTATATTTATTACATAACAACAAACTATGCATTACCCTATCAAGTACGTGCTAAGCATGTTTAAATCATAATCTGATTCAAAACGCATACAATACTTTATTTACATGCGTAATACCAAAACTAATAAACATGTTGTAAAGAATACAATTATGCTAATAACATTTTACATATATAAATATTTTATTATATAGTTTATTTTAAAAGAAAACACCATGTTAAGTCGTATTAAAGGGTTACTTGAAGCTAAATTGACTTTTCTGATATTATAACATAATATTTTTAGTCTTCTTGATATAAATAACTCATATTATTTTTCTTACCTCTCAAAAATCCCCGGTTGTCGAGATATGCACCTTAGAAAATGCAAGAAAATAATCTGGAAGGTAGCGGAGCAAGCGTGGCTCAAAACAAGACAACTGCTGATATATGAATAAAATGATGAATTTACATTATTTTTAAGTCAGTTTTGCTACTACTTAATAGATAATGTGTTCTGATATGTGTTTTTTCAGCAAATAACATGCATAAATCGCTCTGTAATTGGGAATTGTTCCTGTTGAGATGATTTTAAATAAATAAAATAAATAAATAAATAAATATTTCGCAAGGCAGGAAAATTAAACAGGTCGATTTGTGCTACGTTGTGGAAAATCTATCGACTATATAAACAGAAATGTCTCTTGATCCGTTGGGTAAAAAAATGTCAAAGTTTTTACAAAAATTCTGTAATAATATAAGGTACAAGAAAATCACAGAAAACCGGAAATTCTTTATCTGCAAGTAACCCTTTAATAGCAAAAGAGCAATTTTTGAAAATTGAGACCAGATTCTTATGTTATTGTTTTCTTTCAAATAATTATTATTGTATATTCAAATATTTATGATTCAAAAGTAATATTCTAGTAATAATATAATCCGAAGGTCATTATAAAATAACAATAATGATAACTATAATGCGCTTGTATATTTTTAAACTATTTGATAAACATTTTATGACATTAAGTCTTGCAAAAGCTTTCATCATAAAATTACGTAAATAACAGAAAGAAAAAGAAATTTCCCCGACAGTTTTAAGGGCATTTGCGATGTATGATAGCTATACATGATGTATGTAATTTCAACTCTGAATAGATCATTGGATAAGTATACATGTATTAAAAAATGAAATGGTATAGCATGCACAGAAAGAAAACAAAGGTTTTTTTATTGCACTTTGTTTAATAATAAACAATAAATAATGGTTTTAAATAAAATATTTTAAAAATATTTTTTTATAACATTCATTATTGATGAAGAAAGTGGCCAGAACTAGGTTTGCATTGAACTTTTTAGTATATAGTCTTTGCCAGATTCTTCGGACTATATAATCGCGGTTTTCATGAACTTGCTTCGAAAGTAGTTGATAGATTTTCTGAGATTCAGTGGCTTTCCTTGATAATAATTCATCTTCAAAATTATTGATTAGACCACTTCAAAGCACAATAAAATACTGGATTGATTTTTCAATTGCTATATTATCGTACAATCATACAAACAAATATTTTTTTGATAATATAGCAAACGAAACGTCAATCCACTATTTTATTGTGTTTTGAAGTGGTCTAATCCATAATTTTGAAGATGAATTATTACACCTTTAATATATTTGTATTGTAATCCCATACCTTGCAGAACAGAGGTGCAACTTTAGCAGAAACGAATCTTCTTACTTTTTCTTGCAACTGTATTAATTCTCCAGGTTCTAACTGTTGAAACTGAAAAACTTTAACTAATGCACATTGAATACCAGTCCAATCAACTGGTAATGGTGCAATAGGTAGTACTACAGGAAGTGGTACGTCATTACGACGACGAAGTTCTTCAAACATCCTGAAATTCAAATAAAACAGAATTAAACTCTTTTCTTACTCTCTATTATTGTGTAGAATAATGTAATTGATAAGGGAATTGGAGATTATAACTCTATCACAAGTTAGTGATGTAATGCTTATCTATTTTATCTTTCGTGAGTATATAGTAGTATCATCGTTTTTATCTTACTAATATGGATTATGTATACATACGACATTGTTTCTGTTATATTAAGAAAACATGTTTGTTCAATAATATTAAAATTACTATATTGGCCACATTATGTTTGACTATTTATTATAATTATTATTTAAGTAGTGCAGATAGATATGAAACATAGCCTGAAACAATATATTCAACCATTTTTTAAATCTACATTGATATTATTCTGAGCGTTTTGAATAGTCAGATATATTTATATTAACTTATATTAATTAACATAGAAATTTTCATTCAATTTAGTGACTGTTATACTTTAAAATTCACCTCTTATCCCAGCCCACAAAATATAAAAGTACGAAACTTTTGAAAATTAGAAAAATTCCACTGTGTATTATACAAAATTTTACCATTTGTATTTCGTGTCAAAAACATTCCTTTGAGAAGCAACTGTTGTATATATTGTAATATTACTTATTATAAAATAAATATTAATACTTTTAAAATATATATTTAAGATATTCCTTTTTAAAAACCATCAGGATTAGAGTAGAAATTGCTTCTGAGGACAATTCAGACGCCCACCTCTTTGTAGAGACAGTAGCATCAAGGAGCGTATATAGTTAATTCGAAATCCAGTCAAGAGAAAAATTGTTTCCTTGATGGATGTCACATGTCACTTTTATTTGTATTTGCCATTATTCTACTTCAGCATTGGTGAAATAAATGACACAAAAATAATAGTGTTATCGTCATGCGATTGTCATGAATCATGATTTTCAAAATTATTTGAAATTGTTAATTAATGTATGTAACGTCTGCAATGAGAAACGTTGTATTTATTTAGAAGCCGGTTTTACCCGAAGGTGTAGCAGCTGACAAAAATAAGTTGTATTTTACTGTTACTAAACTTGTGAACTAAAACCAGTCACACGAACAATTTTCTATACGTGAAACAAGTATTATATTCATTATATCCTTATTTATAATTTAAATATTGTCCGAAAAATGTTAATTTTAAAACAAAATTACAATTGATTATTTATATTGATAACTATATTGCTAAAAAATTACATAATTTTTGTGTACAATAACATAACTGTTATTATATACTATGAAGATTTTTATAGCAGTGATGGTGGAGACATCTCTTGACAAACTAGGTTACCATATTCAATAATTGTGATATCTCTAGATTTACTTATTATAAAACTTCAAATATTAATACAATAATAAATAATTGAATTAAATATTTTTAAAGTGTAATATCGGAAAAATAAATTGAACATGTAGGCTTACATAGTTTTGCAATTTTGGGTGTCATGATCAAAATGGTAGTTCAGCAGTTATCCTTTTATGAGATTATATTATTATAATAAGCGTATATGTTTCTATTAATTTTCTGATAAATACTCCACCTATTTGTATTTCCCATCTATTTCAGTATTGTCAAATAAACGTCATAAAATAAAAATGTTATTGTCTTGCAAATGACTCTCAAAATTATTTGAAAATTGTTAATCTCTGCAACGTCTGTTATGAGAAACGTTATGTTTATTAAGAAGCTCAGTTACCCGAGGGTGTAGCAGCTGACAAATATAATTGTAAGTAACATATCATCGTGACTAAACTTGTTAACTTAAACCAGTGATACGAACAATCTTTTATACGTGAGACAAGTATTATATTCATTATTTGCCTGATTATTACTTAATTTTTGCTCACAAATATTAATTTTAAAACAAAAATTACAGTGAAATATTTATGTTAATAAACATATTCCTAAAAAATAAAAATAAATACTTGTGAATAAAATGGCAACTCTTCTTTACTGATAAGTTTTTATAGATGACTCCATATGCTTGAGCCATCTATTGACAAACCGAGTAACTATTTGGAATGTTTGTAATATCCCTGTATTTATCAATTTATAGATTCTGAATAGCACATATAATTATAATAACAGAATTGAATAACATCAGCAAATTAAATACGTACAGATGTGAGTAATTGTGGCTGTTGCGATCAGAACGGTTTTCTGAATAATGAAGAACAATTTAAAAAAAAACTTAACTTAGGTGCAGTTATCTTTTAGCATTATTAGATAATAATAATAATTTTACATGGTTTCTATAAAGAAAGTTTTAATTTTACAAAATAACTTAAATCAATGTACTAACCTGGGAAATATAATTTATTATTACCATTGATTAGCAGTTAAAAAAACTAACTTTCCATAAATTCGATTATTAACAGAGCTCTTCAGAGTACTTGAAATAACCGAATTTAATTACACAAAACTCGAGACATACGTAGTAATTTATAATGAAGGATCTTATAAGTAAACTTAATATTTACCTTTTCCATTTATTCATGTTTATTTCTCTTTGATTCTCTATATTGTTCCTGAATTATTACGTAAATACTGTATTTAATATACTCCTTTACAAACAATCATGAACGTACACTTTCACTTTTCCATTTACTATGAGAACATAATAGTCAAAAGATGTTGAAGTCCTATTTAACTAATTATGAGTCTAAATAATGTTGTAGTCTTATTTTGAAGTTAATTTGTTTGAAGCTTGCAAAGAATAAGGAAAAATAATAATAAAAAGAAATTTATAAGAACAACTTGAGCAGATTTTCTTTGTTCTTAATTTATTTTTCTGGTGCAAAGTGAGTTAATCATTTCATTTATATAATGTTTAATTCTTTTATATTAGTTGTCATCTAGTGCTCAGCAGTACACTAGAAAGAGACATAATAGTGATTACTGATCTGATTGAAAATGGGGTTTTGATAAGCGGTAATTCTATTTGAATTATGCACCTAAAATAATATGTAGAAATAACATAATCGACATTTTAGTTTACATTATAACACGGTAATATTTTCATTCAAAATGATCATAACATTCATTACTGTATTATGTCCTGATAATATCTCAGGTCGCCATCGTTTTTTATAATGTATGAAGGAATAACCATTTTAATGATATACTTAGATGTTGCTTTAAAAATAAATTAGGATCTAAAATTTCTAATAAATATAATTTTACTTTGTTTTATCACTGATAATTCAAACTTAAAAAGATCATTGTATCACATTTTCATTCTTCAGGAAAATTGGCTTTATACATAGCGATATACAATCTAATGTTTCTAGCACATCTCAAAATAAACTTCCAATATTTAGTGTCATCTATATTTTCATTAAAGTTCTCCTTAAAAGTTCAAATCCTGGACAGAAACGTCGCTAGATGTACAGGGTGGTCCAAAAAACATTACACCATTTTATGATATTATGAAACGCAGTTTCTCTTGAAATACTGAAGTTACACACTTGAAATAAAAACCAAATGAAAGTTCACCCAATTGCCTATTGACAAGTGCATAGTAATTTGTGATATCTACAATTGCAACTGCGTTACAGCCTTTCCCCCAAAACCTTACATGAAAAGCAGTTGCCCGCATGAAAAATATCACGAATTGCTAAAATTTTGGTTGCTTGAAAATATTTATGAAATCTGTGACTATTGACAAGTTATGACAAAAATAATTTAGATCTCAAATACTAAACCAAAAATAGGCAATTCAAAGTTTAAGCTGTACGAAGTGCCTGAGCATTTATTAAGTGATTGATAAAGGTAATCTAGGAATTTCTCAATATTAGGGTACCTCACAGCTCCAAGAATTATACAGTTGAATTATGCTGGTTCTTTTTATTGTTATCCCTCATGCTACATCAATTAAATATTTTAATTCTAAAGAAAATAACGAAACAACCAAAAAAGGGAATATGAGCTGTACAGAATTCTTGCAACTTTTTCTGAAATAAGGTTTTCGGAAAAATGCTGTAGCGCATCTGCTGTTGTATATATCACCATAAAACTATATATGCGTGGATAGGCAATTGAATGATCTTTCATGTGGTTTTAATTTCAAGTCTGTATCTTGAGTATATCACGAGAAATTGCAAATTCTCAAGAAGGTGTAATGTTTTTTGGACCACCTTGTATAGGTATAAATGTAATACATGACATATATTATGATCTCTGCCAGTTCAAATTAAATTTTAAATTATCATCCAATAGTTTACAGAAAACACGTTTCAATCAGTTTTTTTCTTTATAATAATGCTATTTCTTACATATAAATAAATTATTTTAATGTGTGGACTTCCAATAAAATTTATTTCAATTAAAGTAATTTATGCTATTTTTGTGTGACATT
>JAQIWE010004297.1:0-10926 GCA_034698565.1 Campodea plusiochaeta | reverse complement strand
TATCGACCGCTAGGGGTAAAACCATCTAAATATTAACATTGTATATTGTCCCCCTTTGCCTTCTCTAATATTAAAATCACCATAAACAATATTTTCTTCTTTTTTTTCACCCGATTTAATCTCTGGTTAGACATATACCTTTTTAAGTCTTAATTTAGTAGATCATCATAATATTAGGTTTGTGTTGTATTGCAATATGTTTAGAGTACGTTATACACCAATTAATACATGTTAACTCTTACATTTCACACTTCTGTGTACGACTGTAGTCTTTGACTTATGCCATAATAGTATAATAGTTAATTTACTGGGAGTAAATAATCACGCATAATTATTTTATATCACAACCTGTTTTTGTTTATTTGCATATATTTATGCCTAACATAAATAATGAAATAAATGAAAAAGCATCTAAGAAAATTATAAATGGACCAGAATTTAAAAAATAAAATTACAAGTTGCACAAAATAGCAACTGACACATATCCAAATTTCCTCCAATTTTCCTTAAAATGCAGATTCATAACATATCTCCTCCAAAGATGCAAAACACATAATTCAATTACTCCAGTATTGATTAGTGTACTCAGTAAATTGACAGAAGGTTCCTTCATAAGGCTGTACACCAAGACATAGAGCAGTGTCATCACAGCAAGAAGAATTACTGAAACACTGAAAAACAGGAAACAGATTAATATTGTCATCTACTTATGACGTGTGCTTCAGTTTATGAATTCACAATACAATTACTGAATGAAGTCGCAGGATATATACATTGACCAAAAGACACTGGAAGTTATGTCCTGGATTAGCGGTAAATTACCATAGAAAAGTTACCAGCGGAAAAATTGAAAGCATATAAGTATAGGTGTAGCGGAAGAAAAGTGTCAAAAGTGAAGAATTGCAGGTGATCTCAATTAAATATAAAGAATGTGTTGTACTTTTTACGAGTATGATCTGATCAAGAACCTGATACGTTTTCCAGTTTTTTTTCCCTTAAAACAGATTTTAGGCTATTTTATTTTAAAATTATTTACTTATTTCGGTTATTTCATCTTACAACCATTTGATTTCAGAATTATATTGGTCAATTATTCTTGATGTCGTTTTTGGATTAACAAGCAATTAGATACGCGTATTATAGCATATCGCGCTAGTGCTTCTTGATTTGAGCTAAATGAAAACTGAAAAGAGAACGCAAAATGAGATCGAAATAATAAACTGCAAGGTAGACTGAAATATTATTTCTTAATTTTTGTTCAATATTACTCATAAATTATTTCCAACGTTAAAGATCAAGTGACAGGCTAAACCATGTTTTGTGATATTTTACTATAAACATAATCGTCAGGACATATTAAATATATAACCAACTCCAATATAACAATTTCCTGGTAGAACGGATTCTGTTATATACTGGATAGTGATAATACAAACCAACAGACCCACGAATAATTGAACTCATAATAATGAAGTGGTTATAGTACGGTAGTAAAATTTACATCTGAGCGAAAGGCACATGTTTGTAAGATCAGGTGGGACACAAAAAGTGTATGTTCGTATACATACGTTATATCAACGTCCTTACATTGTAGAATCAGAGCTTTTTTAACTTTACGTTATTATTCCAAAAACAACAACAACAAAAAAAAACTATTTCATCAAAATCTCTCTATGTGCGAGTCAGATATAGTATATTGTATAAAGATTACATCATAATATTTTGTCCCATGTTTTCATGCAGTTCCGAAATAATCAATACAGGTTTACTCGATGCATACATTTCACCAGATCTTCCCGGTCTGACTTGTTAAAATCATGTATAGAAGTTATTATTTTGATCAGAATACTCAGATACAAATTACCACTTTCTGAGAAAACTTGAAGATGTAATAATAGTGAAAACTAACATCATACAGATACTAGCATCTTCCAATTTACATATACTACAATAAATATTGTTTATATACATATATATAAAGGTGGTTAATTTTATAGAAATGTACAATGGAATAAATATTGAAATTTTAAAGATAAGTATCTATACAATCAAATGTAAGTTATTTTCTCCAGGTTTATGCAAAGTAAAGTGTAATCAATGAAGCTGGAATAATTACATCTTTCTGAAATGCTTCTAATATTTTAATCTCCTCATTACATTATGCTAAATATCATACATCTCAAGCAAATAAACATAATAACTTATCTTTCAATCTTTAATGTAAATTGTATTGAATTTTTTGTAAATTGCATCTTTACTTCCATAATAAATTAAATTTTCATTTTCAAAACCTCTTGAGGCAAGTAAACATAAACGTACAATATTAATCAGATGAATTATTTAAAAACCTACCTCTGATGCTGCAGGGTTTAACTACTCAATTTAAAACTTTCTTTGCAGGTTGTAACTTTTGAATCAATTCCGGAAATGTTGATATTCATATTCATTATTTTAACAGATTCAAAGTTTATAATAAAAATTAAATATTGTACTAGAATTCCACTTCTGTATAAAGTTTGCCGGGTTTATTGTTTTTGAAATATTATTGTGCAAGATGAAAAGATAGTATTAATTATTCTGAAAGTTATAGACCATAATAAAATTGTAAGTATCAAAACAGGTTATTAAATTAATTACTTTTAACATTTATTATGTTATTAGCCTGTATTAAATTTTAATATATCTTTATTGTTAACTATTTATATTTTTCAACAACATCTTCCGTTGATAAATTTATTGGCGGAGACCCACTTTTATTCTTTAGGAATAAAAAAGCAAAGCACAACTTTTTGTTTCAAGAATTACCGAACTTTCAAAAGGTAAGTTAATTAGATAAATATAGTTACAGAAAATGATTATATGATTATGTATACAGTAGATCTCATTTTCATAAAGTTTACATTTCACATAAGCTCAATTTTGATAGTTCTGCTATATTTTCAAAGTCTTGGTTTTTTTCATGTACGCGTATAAAAGATTTTATAGTGCGATAATAATTATGTTTTATCCATATTCTAAATTATAGTTTACATTTCATTATTGTTATTGTCATACTTCCATAAAGACTAAAAAACTATTATAAATGAAAATTTATTATCCTCAGATGAAATTGGTTGAAAATATGTCTTAATTACCCGGAAAATGTACTTACTGGCGATCCTGTATCTGCACACGTAATATAAAATGCTTCTTGGAAGCTGAAAAAGAGACAAAATAAAACACAAGTAAGAAGAGCAGCAACTGAAACGGTAGGATCCATAACTGAATATATTCTGCTTGTATAAAAGAATGATGGAACAGTTATATATAATCTTATTGCTTTTATCATTCTTTCTTACTCATTATAATTATAATCTAAACATACTGTTTTTCTTCTGCGTAGCAAGTAAATATGAATATAAATAAGAATTTCGTCCGCAGGTGGTATTTCGCTAGAATAATGAATTTGTTATAATGTACACAAAGAGAATAGACAGAATGTATTAAAGCATCATTGGAAGACAATTAGATAAAGCTTCATCCGAAATAAGTTTATTGTTCAAATGGTATATATCATTATGAGAATTTTATGAGTTCATCGAGTTAATAAACCTGTATTTTTTTCAGCGGGGAGCTGCATTTTCCAGCACACATAAGCCGTTTTACTTTCTTTGTTCTCTATGGTACTCGTGTCCCCAAGAGACCGATAAGCTGTGTTGGAAAAAATGACTTCTCTCTGGGAAAAAAATACTCCTTTAAGATTCCCCAGGAACTATATTTTTTATCAGTTTGAAAGTTTTATGATTGAATAATATTAAATCCGACTTTCAACATTTTACTAGTATGCTTTCAAATTCACAATGAAAATACAGAATATTATCAATATTTCAGCTCCCTTAGCTTTATCAAGACTTTCAATACATTAAAAAACTACACTAGTTGAAATATTGATATTATTCAGTATCTTCAATGTGGATTTGAAAAAGTACAAGGAAACTGCTGAACACAAATGAAATTCTTTCTCAGAGAGTAGATTACATCATTCTGACGTTTTTTACTCGGAGTTGGGATTCGCTATTACCTGGTAAATTCATAGATTGTAAATCAACTTGATTTTATTTCGAATTGCAGTATTATTTTAGTGTAAATTAATAATTTGATACAAAAATGAAAATATACAGGTTTCGAATTTGCACTTTTTATAGACAGAAGACATATTTTATAGACAGAGTTTAATTACAATATTTGCTTTATCAATAGTGTTAAATAAAATAATGAAATAATTTTAAAGCATTGTAAACCAGGAGGTTATACGTTGTAACAGAAAAATATTGGTTCTGATCATTCAGCAGATGTTCTCTGCTCTGTAATATATTACGACATATTTCTCATGACTTCCTTATAATTGAATGAAGTTTGTTTAGTGAAAAATATCTGTTGCATGGATATCATCAAACTCAATATGCACTTGTCTATTATCTGGAACAATATAAAATTGAAACAAAAATATACAACCAAATGTACCATATGATTAATATTAAAACCCAGACTTAGCATTGTAAAGATTCTAAGAACAAAATCAAAACTGTTATTTTTTTCCTCATTGTTAAATATAGAAATTTTCTTATTACGTTGTACTAACTAAATAATACAGAAAAAATATTTCTCTTTTATTTCACTAGAGCGAAAATATTCTAATTTGAAATAAATATAGTAAATCTTGTCTTTTTGAAAACTGAAAAAATGGTTCCTCTCTTTCTTATGTATATAGTTATTTTCTTCACATAGCCTAATAAAGGTATACGAATAAAAGTTTTGAAAATGTCAAAAATTTCAGAATAAACAATCACCTTTATTCTTCATCAATAACAATCACTGACAAAAGAAATAAATGTTCTATAACTTCTAGTAGTTTACATTGAAATATCTCAAAGATATTACAGTATATTCTTTAGTTAACAATTAAAATTACACATTCTGGTATTATTGCTTTAACAAGATTACCAAATATGTTTGTTTCTGCTGAATAAGCAATATATTGAAATGTGTACCTTACAGGTTCTGTATTTCGTTTACTTATATAATGCTGAACGTGCTACATAAGTAAATATAGTTATGTTATGAAATTTAATATTCTATAAATGACTACAGGTACAGTTGTTTTGATACAAAACACCAACCCATTTGTAAAATATAAAATGAACAAACTACTGTATTCTATTTTTTTTAGTTAGATTAGCTCAATTACTATTATTATTACTAACATACTGTAAAATAATAATATAGCAAATATAGCGAAAGGCATAATAAAGTTAGTGTAAAGCAATAATTATTTCGTTTTCAATGTTTCTTTTTCTTTTCTTCGTAATATATTGTTGGTGAATTACAAGTTGCTGCAGTTCCCAAGAATTTCATACATATAGCTGAATCATCACAACAACTGATACTACCTCCACACTGAAACAGAAAAAAAGCAGAAAATATTAGGAATTTCATTTGTGCGACTTATTTTGAAGACGAATAGTACTTCAATACATTTCAATTTTATAGGTCAGTCACAATTATTTCAGGGGGAATTGGATTTTTTTATATACTGGATAGTGATAATACTGGCCGACATACCCACGAATAAGTGAACTCATAATAATGAAGTTGTTATCGTAGTAAAATTTACATCTGAGCAAAAGGCACATGTTGTAAGATCAGGTGGGACACATAATAGAATCGACCAAAGTATCTTTAATGAGTTGTACAAATATCAGAGCACCTTCACAACATTTTATACTATGCGAGTTCACTTATTCAATGGTCAGTCACATTGTATATGAAAGCAGTATATAATGACTTGTGATACATTTAGTGATAATATAATATAATGAAATATATCGAAAAGACTTGACACTGATTAATTTGTTGCATTGCTCCTTGGAACCTTTTACCCACTTTTATACTACAAATATTTCTGTAATTTTAAGGGCAATTTACATTTTTTATTGTATAGGGAATGATATCACCATATTTTCAGAAATTAAGAAATACTGTACTAGCAGTTCAATGTGGTACAGTGTCAAAAGAAAGTGCAGAATAGTTATATATATTTCTATTTCATGTATAATGTAGTAAATAAAGAGATTAAGATTTACTTTATATTTTTTCTCTCCATATTATTATAACATTTCAAGTGATACTGCCTACTTCAAATTTTCCATTTATACTTTACACAGAGATATAAAATAATATTGATCAAATTCACTGCATTTATAGTTTGTTCAAATATCTGTAAAACTAAATTGACCATAGCTCAAATAGGCTATATTTCTTCCAAAAAATGTAAATAATAAAAAAGCAATGCTACATTTCAACTTTCATCAAGAATCCTGCAATGATAGTTTACTTACTGGGTACAGTAATTCTCAATGAACGTGTAAGTTTCATACTTTCATTCTGATCATTCGAAAATCACATTCTTTGATTGCTTAATTCTGTGAGCTTTCGACAGGGCAAGGGGTTTACAGAGTGAAAAATTTCGTTAGTTCATAAACAAAATATCTTTATGCTGAATTTAAGATTTAAATGCAAAAGTATCAAAAGCATAAATAACCTTGTATCCTTACCGGCGATCCAATGTAAGCACACTGTATATCCTCATCTCCACTAGCTATTTCAACATAAGACAAACAAATCATTGAGAGAAAACAAACCAAATACTTCACCAACAACATATTGCACTTTAGAGAATCATACGTTAAAACAGGAATCATACATTTATATATGAAATTCTAGAATATATTACCATGTTAAAAATACTTTAAACTCGAATATTTAACTGCTGTTGCCAACATCAGCATAAAACGGTAGTAAATAAGTCATGTTAGAGTTTTTGCAATACATATTAGTGACCTACCCAAACGTATATTCTTTGTTGATGGTCGGAGCGAGTAATAGGACTTTTCAACTAATACTATTTTAAAATATTTTCATGCAGCACAAATTTGCTTCTTTCTTCATTATACTTTTGTAAAGTAGAGGTGTATGCCGGATGATGACCAGTTTGACATTGGAAACATTTAGGGGTTAAAACAGGATTTATTATGATGAGACAGGTACGTCTACTCTGTATGACGTCTTGAAAGTGCGTGATAGTTTTAAAGAATTTTCAAATAATGTCTGTTCTTTAAAAGTAATGTTTGAGCCAGCCTAAATTGAAAAGTTGCTACAAACTATTGGCTTCACTGTATATAATTATGGATATCTTAGTAGAAATGTGTAATTATACAATTAAATTATCAGCTCTCATCTGCGGAAAAGGATGGCGGTTTCAACATGTGGAAAATTGTTTCTCCAGTTTATTGGAAATTTGGAATAAAAATCGTTAGAAAACTGATAATATATTTTTTCTGTGGAATCTGCAAGAAACCATGCTCACAAATTCTCATTTCTTTATAAACATTAGTGGACTAAACTTAGATCAATTTTCATCAGTGAATCAAATGATAATCTCTTATTCTCTTTCAATAACTTTTGAAATTGTTAACAAGAAAAATCGTTCTATTATGGTCATTCTACATTGCTGTCTTAGTATGACATACGTAATTATGACATCATATTATTGCTTGAAATTGTTTTAATTCGTAGCAAATTATTGAATATTTGTCTCTGATATATTTAAAATGTAAAATGTTGTCATATTCATTGTCTTAAATATATAAATATGATACATTTGTAATATTACGTAGTAGTTAAGTGTAAGAAAAAGCCGTGACCCTAATGTTTACTACTGAGATAAATACAGCATTATTATTATTATTATTATCCTGACAAAGGAAACAATAATCCATTAAATTTTTTCATTCGTTATACGAGTATTACATTTCCTTAGGAGATGTCATTCATATTAACCGATATTTGTGTGGTAAGTAATACAGTCTTAGCACTATTACAGTACATTATGTTTAACATATTTTTGTTAAAGTTCACAGGTTATTCATTTCAGGAACCTAAGAAATCTTTTTTGGGAGGGGGAGAGAGGTCACACTTAGAAAAGGTTTATTTTTAGGGGTGAAACCAGAGAAGGCTTTCGGAAAGTCTGATATAATGGCCTATCTGAAATAATATCGATGATTGGCATGAGAGAGGAACATTTTGAAAAAGTGCAGTATTAACAGAATGAGCGGTCTCTCCTCCTGCCCCCCCCCCCCACACACACACAGCGATCTCGTGTCTTATTTTATTCATTTTTAACAACACTATATAAGGATTTTTTCTCAGACTATTACTACAACACTGTATTTCAAAACTCTGTTCCGTTCAAACGTCTTTAGTTTCTTGTATTGGGATTTTATCAAGTTCTGTACTCTATAAGTGTTTAAGTGTTTAATAAATCATTACTTCCGATATCAATACACGAAATGTCAACACGCAGTACTTACAAGAATTACGATTTATCTTTCACCTCTATTGTTTCAGAACAGCATGTCCTGTTCTCAAAATATATATGGCGAAAAAAACATTAATACCCACAACAAACAAATTGTTATTATACAGAAAACAGTATTTTAATACATCAAATACAGTATAGCAATATTTATTGTTATTATTATACACTATAGCATTGTTTGATACACAATATAGAAAAAAAGTATGAGGTATATAAAATATATATAAGTACTTTAATTATCATACATATATTAATACTGCACAGCGTCTGAAAAGTTCTATGCAGCATATCGGTAACATGTGTTTACGGATAGTGTTTAACTGTTTATCACATGAGTTTAAAAATATAATTCATATAAACAAATGTTATTGTATCTATTGATATTCATAACTATCCAAAAGTAATGCACGTTTTGAAAAGAAGAAAAAAACTGAACTGTAAGATTTGTTTGGCTGCATAGGGATGTTTTGTTTACAATAAGTTATTCCCTTCCCTCGGACTCAAACATTTACTTCTTGATGTTATATAATAATAATATTAGAATATACACACGTGCATTCTTTCGTATTTTTACGTAAGAAACGGAGACTCTCTGAAATGTTTATTTAATTATATCATATCATATTCTATATCTGCATATTACGATTTTGTATTTGTTATTAGTAGATTAGAGAAATTTGCTGATCTCAAAGATAAATAGAAATGTTAAGAAACATAAAAAAATAATCAAATACTGTAAAAAGTTAATGGTAATTGAAAATGGAACTTTGTAGAATGGCAAAGCGTAATTGTAATATTAATATGAAAGAAAGAAACACGGTTAGCGTTTCAAGAAGTTATGTTGAAAAGTAATCACTATTATATTGTATTGGTAATTAATATTACAGTTGACTAATTTTCGTTAGGAAGGACAGATTAGTTATAACTTCAGAAAAAACTGCCTTAAACGCATAGTTTTTTTTCAGCGGGAGGTACCGTTTTCCAACACACAGTACAGTTTTACTTTCTTTGTTTTCTATTGTACTCAATCTCTCAAGGGACCGATAAGCTGTGTGGAAATCGAGACGTCAAGTTGAAAAATAATGGGCCTTTAATATAACAGTAAACTTAACCTCTAAATAAGCAGGATAAGTATTCGCGTGCATAAATTTAACTTGCGAAATGTTATTTTTTTATATTTCAGGATAAATATTAAATACATTTCAGCATATTGTTGTTTGCACTGTATTTAATTTTTACTAATATTAATTAGAAAATGTTTCGGAATTTGTTAATAAATCACATGTTCTACAAGTTCAACATTCAGTTCCCCTTACAATCAGACTATGTTCGCAACCATAGCGTCACACTTACACAACGCGTTCCGTACCATAAAGGATACATGATTTTGTGAGCATTATGTTTTGAACTCCAAAACATTAGTAAAAAAATTACTTACATGTTTTTTGTGAAGATTAAAAACTGGAATATCTGGTTTATTTAAGGAATTTCAATAATGATATTCATAAAACGAATATCAACTGATAACTAAAGTCTAAAGTGCACAAATAAATGTGAATAAATTTATGTTTAATAAATAAAATTATTGTATTTGATATTAATTCTCTAAAATGTGTTTTTTGTTCTTTATATAAAAATCATTATTACTGCAAAATATGTCTATAGTACTTTAAAGATATGCTCTCTCAAACTAAATTAGTACTAAAAGTGAAAGCTGGAAAAAGAATCTGAAATGTAAACAATATACTTTTTATGGAAAGTTACATAATAAGTATTTGTTGATAGCAACGATCTTGATAGCCAACTAGCAGAATCGCTACTGTTTGCTGTATGAGCATATACAGTATGTACAGAGTGGCTCCAAAAAACGAAACATATTTTTATAATGGGATAATTTCTGAAATTTTGAAGCTAGGAAGATGAAAGCATGTGAAAGTGTGTATTGATTTTGAAAATATATGGTTTTATGGCCATTCGTATTTTATTACAGCCTATAAGGCCTACCTAAGAAAACTACTTTTCGACTTAGAGTGCTCAATACATTTGCAACAGTATAGTACAGCAATTTTCAAAAAGACCTCAACATGGTCTTTTATCTACTTTTTATTTCAAATTTCTAGCTTCAATATTTCAAATTTCTAGCTTCAATATTTCAGATTTTATAACATTTTAACTAAGTGTCAGACTGTATATTAATTTTTTTAAACATATTAATAGATTTTGTTATTGTTTTGCATATCATAAGCATATATTTTTCACAATATGTCTGATTTAAACTTTCAAGTTATTTTTTATTTTGTATGTGTATCTGGATATTTAGACTTTTGTAATTCATTACATTTAAGAGTGTATCAAATCACCTTAAAGGAGTGCATCGCTGTACCGTTTTCCAGTACATATTATAAAGGTCACCCCCCGCGGTGAAGGGACACCCTCGTAAAAACTACCCAGAAGTGTGCAAGAGAGAGCCAACAGATGGCTGGTTTATATAGCAGCAATTCTCTCTCTTG
>JAQIWE010004296.1:0-10927 GCA_034698565.1 Campodea plusiochaeta | reverse complement strand
TTCGGACAGTCGACAGTGATATTCCGTGCATTCGATAGTGATAAAAGCGCACATTCTTTTCTCTTTTTAGCGCCATACTAGGGCTAGTTTATTTGGCGATGATCAAAGCACATATTTATATAGGCAAATACGTTGAGAAGCCACATGGTATATATATCAAGAAAACTATGATTGCACTAATTAAAGTTTATAGGCCTATAAAGTCATTTTACAGTATTTTGGTAATTTTTTTCTCCGTTATTGTTAATATCTCCAATCTACCAAAGCAATATAATAATTGGTTATGATGTTGTCTTTTTCGGTTATGGTTAAGGGGTCAAATTATTGTTACCTGCAGCTAAATTGACTTTTCAGATATTATAACATAATAATTATTAATCTTCTTGATATAAATAACTCATATTATTTTTCTTACCTCCCAAAAATCGCCGGTTTTGCAGATAATACCTTAGAAAATGCAGTAAAATAAGTTTTAAGGTAGCAGAGCTAGCGTGGTCGAAAACGAGACAACTAGGCCTACTGTTTGTAAATATGTAGGCCTATCTGTCTAAAATAATCTAGGCTATAAAACTTTTTTTTTACCAAATCTCGAAAATATACAACAAACATGAATTGTTGGCAGAAATCATAATTTGACCATAATTACAATAATATAAATAAAGTAATACGATTTACTTTACATTAAAATAGTGCTAATAATGTAGCTTACAATAAATGATTATGACGGTCAAAACGAACTCAGAAAGAATAGAAACCCTAAGCTGCCTAATAGATATAATTACTAAAATTTTAAGTGGGCTACCGTAAATACAAATTATTGCAATTTTACAACCTCATATTTGTGTGTACGTGTACAAAATGTGAAACTTCAAATATTTCGGAAAGACTTCATGCTTATACGGTACACAAAAACTATTTTATTTTAATCTAAAATATTTCACATTTAGACCTATTTGAAACGTAAATTATATACATGTGATTAACGTCACAAGCCTTTTATTCCTAGAATGAGTTTCACATAAAAGTAGTAATAACGTGAAATTGTTTTTATCAGATTTGAAAAACACATTATTACATGATGTAAAACACTCGGTATATTTGCACGTGCTCATCAATGGAAAGTATAAAACGAGAGCGATAAAACGACATTGACGTGAAACATTTAGCAATCAGCGTAGTTTTAAAAACTACTTTATAAACTTTATACCAAGGCATAGACGATAGACCATTATTAAAATTTATGTAAATTTTATATCTGAAAGTTAATGTTAGTCCGACATAACTATTCTTACGCTCAGGCTCAGGAATCTTACGATATTCAAAGAAAAAGAAACAGTATTCTTTGTAAATTCCAGAAAGGTTCACTTTCGATGTCATAATCCAACAGTACAGGACCACAACGGAATTTTTACATAAACTTTTTTGTGTTATCTACTGCTTTTAAGTATAAAAATATTTATATACGGGTAATTATAAATTAGAATAATTTGTAATCCGGGTTCATGGCACTGTGTTGACAAAACAACAATTCTATAGATGATGACGTGATGAGTACCATATGTTATCTAACATGATCTACTTTAGGTCATCTTGCAATGGTCAGATCTCACATGTGACGACCTTCTGACGGCATAAATTTATGAAAATAAGCTAACTTCCACTTACTGCTATATAACAATAAATCCCGAGTATTCGTAACATTGAGAGTTACTGTATTATAAATGCAAGCAAACATTCTGAGTAAACATCCAACACAATTAGCACGATCTATATTTTTCCTTATACAAAATGTTTGACGTCATACAGTCAGGATGTTGCTTTCAATACAGTGTACATTATTAAACAGCCTTTTCATACATTTAAAAAGAACTCTTTATTATTTTATATATAACAACAAAGATTTAATAAGTGATCAGAATGACAATCATCTCATGTGAGGTTAGGAGATCGTCAACACAGTGTATCGTATTCTTGGGGGATCCAGAACAGTCCTCATATTGGGATAAAAGGATCAGAAGTTCCGAACAACAAGATATATAATAATATGTCAGACTAATTATGTAAATTACATTAGTTAAAGTAATTCAGTCTGATATGATAAATTATAACTTTTAACATAAATTTACGCTGCTCCAAACATTTATGATGATTTTTTTAATTGTGCAGAAATAATAATGGCAGACAAATTAAAGAAACAATTAATCTTGTACAAACTTTTAGTGAGGTTGTTAACAAATTTTTAACTTCCAGAATGTTTAAATGATTCGTTGTTCGTTATTTTTTTTAAAAAGTTATAGACGGAAATATTAACCTTTGCCAATATACGTGGCTTTACTGATGATTTCAGCCTGCTATAATTTTCTTAATGTCTACATCATTTATATTAGACCTATTTTAAAATAACAAGGGCAAAGATACGTGAATGCTGAATTACTAATATAGGCCCAATACTGTCTACTATATAGCTACTGTAGTATCATAATTAGGAAATTGGAGAATTCAACCTTCTAACTATTTTGACCAGAAATTGAACGAGACAAGAAAACCACAGTGGAGCAAAATTGTTCCATTCTCGATCTAATATTTTGTCAATCAGGATTATGCTAGCAAGCAAACTCGACTGAGAGAAGCTTGCGGTCTCAATCGAGACAAGAGCAGAAGGCAGTTCTTTGCTTATTTATATTCCAATTCCTTATTTTTGACACCCTACTGCCAAGTGTGAAGTGAAAATATAGACTAATATAGGCTACATAGGTCTAGTTTAAAAATGAAATTTATAATATAAAATTATAATAGATAATTATCTCACAATTCGGCATAGGTCAAGAATTATAATAACGTAAATTTGCTATTTAAAGGCTACATAGGCATAGCATGTCACACTGACTAAAATGTTACTCATTCTGCAGACCTGTACCTCAAGATCGAATCCCAATTAAAATACAATTTTGACCATGGTTCCATAACTTCCATTGAATGTACTATTTTCTTCAACTCAGCTAGTTTCTTTCACTACATTATTATCTCCCTTCCAAATTCAATCTACGCCTTGTACGAAGTTTTCCTTGAAATATTTTGGCTTCTTTTCAGTAAAGAGATGTTGACATGCAAAAACGACATTGTGACAATTAAAAATTTCAACAGAAAGCAGTTCGAATTGTCAGAATATTTAGTTGCGAAACAAGTCTACAGAAACGGTACAACACTCTAATAAATATTATTACAGTACTGCAAATGATCACGAGTTCACGACTCGTTAACATAATTTCAATTGCAAAGGAATACTGCAGCAAGCTAAGCCTGTGTCCACTTAAAAAAAAATTAAATTGGGCATATTTTAAAATGAAGCAAGGCCCATAATATGGATCTATATTTTAATTTCATTTCTGAAAGCCTATATTTTTTAAAATATCATTGTGCAGAGCTGTAAATTATGCATTGTATTCAATGTGACCTGAATCAGTTTTATGCCTCGTTTTCCAATACACTGTATCGTTCCCCTGAGATATCGAGTAACTTAGCTTACAATAGAAACAATGAAAAGGAAGAAACTGTACGAAAAACGTATGTATAGGAAAAAGAGGTCCCCGAGACCCCGACTGATTCAACGCACACAACCACACATTTAGCTCCTTTTCTCGAAAAGTGGACTCTGAGAAGCCTAAGATACCCTTTTGCCTGGTATAACCACATAATTTTAAATAACACTAGTTTTTACCATCTTGTACTAAGCCCTCATTTGTTTCAGATCATCCCATGCCATTGTCGAATTTACCATACGTGTCTAATTCGACATCAAGCGAGAATGTTATCGAAAAAACGAAAATGATAATAAAATCAAATTTTGTCTGTCTTTGTATAGGCTATAATGTATGCTTTTCATTTTCAATCTTTATCAGAAGAAAAGCAATTTCCATAGTCATCAGACATGCGATATAGAATAGACTAGGTCTATACATTACTAGCCCTACAATTTTGAATCAGGTCTGTAAAAATATTACTAGGACTAGGTCTAACTAATACTTTATTTTTACAGACTTGATCGAAAATTGTAACTAGTCTCATTAGAGGCAGTTAAAATGGAACATTTTCGTTATAGGCCCTAGCTACAAACAAGTATATCATACGCCTAATTGGTCTTAAATAGAAATTATATATAGCCTATATATTTAGTTTCCTTGAGTTTAATTTACGTTTCGTCGGTTTCGATCCCCCTTCGAACCCCGAAAAAAAATATAGGCTTGAAAAGTTGAAATTATTATTTACTTGTAGTTTGTAAAGGTCTTCGTGTGTAAATTTATATTTTCTTTACGTTTGTAGTTGTATAACGGTACTAGCTGTAAAGTATCCCCACTTCCTGTCGCCCTATTTCCCATCAGATTCATACGGGGGATGTCAAGGTCACTGGAACGCTGACTTGTTGCCAAGGTATCAAGAGATGCACTGTCAACAAATGTCTCCTCACTATATTTTATCAGTGCCTTTAAAACATGTAAATTTGTTTGGCTAATATTTTGTCAATATTTCCTGTGATTATTTCTCTAACATTTTTCTCGAGTACCCTACAAGAACGAACAGAAAGTCACAAGCCAACACAAATTATATCTCACTGATAGTCAAAGATATAACACAAAGATTTTCGTCTACACTTAGCAGTATCTATCACAAGCTTCAAAAATAGGTATTTCAAGATGTTTCAAGTCCGAAATTGAAATTACTGGGTTATAATTATCCCATTGGTCTGTTTGTTATAAATTATACAATTTTCAGTCTGCAAGACTGGCATAAATGATACAATTATTTTCAAAAGGCAGCATATAACTTATTGCAACTTATAAAATTGTGTAATACCTATCAGGCGACTGATAACGTAATCATAATAGTGCAGTACACACGAAATTACGAATAATCACATTGATTATTGTAACTTATCATCATAGGTATATTGATTATTGACACACAGTTGCAACGATTTTTTTTTTTAACATTTTTAACTTTGCTTTCTACTTGGCTATTTTCCCGATTTTGCCTTTTTTCAGCGGTTTACAAGCTTGTCTATTTAATGCTATTATTATTATCATTTCATTTTTAACTTTGCTTTCTACTTGGCTATTTTCCCGATTTTGCCTTTTTTCAGCGGTTTACGGTCTCGCTAGACCTATAACCTAATACGCCATAATTAACTAGGAAACTGTAAACTAGACACATAACACATTCTTCACTTTCAGAAAAAATCCGTTAAAAAACCTCATATGCGTAGCTGTATTTTTTTTACTTCATTTTAGACTACCAGCAATTCCCTTAATAAATTCCAAGCACATCATTTGTCAATATTCCTGATTGCATAACTTGAGTTTATAACTCTATACCATAAGTTCATACACGAAACCATCCAAGGTCTTTGTTAACCACTCGTCCGTATCATTTTAAAAGCTATTCAGAGTGACATAGGAGAAGGTCGTAATATAATAATACGATTCCTGTAACATATTCAAGGTGAAAATGGTAGGAATAAACTTTCATGGAGGAAAAGTCATCTACCCCATGCCAAGCAATTCACGTGTGTGGCGGGGTCGTTGATTCTAATACAAACCAAGTGTAAAATTTAAATATTTTCTAATGTAGGCCTAAGCAAGGCGATGTCAACACTCTGAACTTTTCTCAGAAAGTTTACAAATGAAATGCCATTCTTATCGATTTCAGCATAAGGCAATAAATACTACAAGTGCCTTTGACCTCTGATTGTTTTTAAATATACCGTACCATACTCCGGCTTTCAAGCCATTTACGCCTCCCTCAATAAATATTTTGGAAATCAGAATTTCTACTTCCAATGATACTTCATTTCTCAAAGTAGGGATTTCATCTCACATACGCCTAATTGATTTTTCAATATTTTAAATTACCAACAACTTTATCAAAAATTCGCCTTGCTGATTTAGTTTACATTATTGTAGCCTAGCAAATTTTCTATTTTCGTTTAGCAATCAAATATAAAAAAAACTAATAATATCCTGATCGAGGTCTAAATATGTGGTCGAGAAACAGACTCTGATTGCCACTCCGCCAGTTCTTAGTCAATTCCCACTAGGGCTTGCAATCCCAGGATTCCGATATCTCCAAATCCCGGGATCCCGATGAAAATAGCGATCCCGAAATCCCGGGATTTCGGGATTACAAAATAGGACGTTTTTAGTTTGTATTTTATGTTTTTGTTGTTAAGAAATGCTAAGTTCTTACATATTTTTCAGGTGTTTATAATTTAATTAATCAATTACAGTGTTCATGGGTGCCAATGAGCTTTCAAATTACGAAAATCAATCGGAAATCAATTAATAGACTAAAGTTTTGCAGACTAGTATAGTATAACATCGACGTGTGTATCGCGTTTAAAACAACATTATCTAAGAAAATATAATACGTTATATACTACGAAAAGAAGCGTAGTGAAGAGTAGATATTCGATCGAAATTCCTCTACGATGGTTTGTTTCGAAGTAGCCTAATATGCAAATGAACGAAAACTCGGCATCCGATTTCTTTATTTTCTTACGTTCGTGATGAATTGAAATAATAAATTATCACAACTTAATTTATTTTCACTGTTTACTCTCGCTTTCTACTCACAATCTTTGTCGTCGTTTTCTGCCGATTCCAAAAATGTATAATATGTTTAGATTCCGAAGTTTCTTCCAACCTAAATTTGGTAAGATCTTGATCCCGAAATCCAGGGGTTGAAAAAACAGTCCGGGATTGCAAGCCCTAATTCCCACTCACCAGGGACAACCCCGTTCTTTCTTACTTATCCAATTTTACTAAATATTATAGTCTTTCATAGACTCTATAGTTCCCATCAGTTAGCTTCTAACAAGCTCTAAAATGAAGCATTAAGCTATGCTATTATGTAAAGGTGTTACTTCGATGGGATTAAAAATGTCACAACTGCACTATTACTTTATTTCGTCGATATGTTTCTAAATGTAGGCTACATTTCATTTTCAATTTCAAAAGAATATAAACCGTAGATGTTTACGCACTGACTAGTTTAACTGATCTGAGACAGGGTTAGCAAGAGATCTCTCCGGATCGACCCGAGGGATTGGGTTTTTGGAACCAAAAAGCCATTTTGCCGTGAAGTGGGTTTTTGGGATTTGAATATTTTTTTTATGAAATAAAGGTATAAAAAAAATAACTTTTAATAAACTTTATTGTCATTATTTTCTTTATGAATTATTAGTGGTTTATAACTTGAGAAAGTACACTGGTGTCAATACGACAACTTATCTTAGGCAAGATCAATGAACAAACTAGGTCTAAAATGCAATAGTTCACACAGTTTTTTAAAATTAAACTATAGGCTAAAATGTAAAATTCTACTGGTAAAAAATGTGATAAAAATTATAAAAATCCTCACCGTTAACCTAATTTCCAAATACCCATGAAAAAAAAACGAGTTTTTGGGCTAATACCAAATTACCAACCCGTCACCCGTGTTGAGCTTTTAAACAAAAATCCGTGTTTTTTAACCAACCCTGATCTGAGACAGTCTCGGAGATTTAGGACACCAGTAAGAGCACTGCAAAGGCTGTCCAGGCAAAAATTAACGACAACTCATTACAGGCTAACGATAACGAAGATTGATTTGGAATAAGGTAAGGACTGGCAGAAACTTAGTAGCTATACTAGCTAACTAGCAATAAAAACTATCAAAAACATTCTGTGTATAAAGACTGACAAAATAAGTGTACATTTATCGAGAACTCAATAAGACAGTGGAGGTAGTCTTCAATGATCAATGATCCTATACTCATCACTGGTCATCAGTCCATCATTATTGTTATGATTAGTTGATTGCATGAAATTTCAATAGAGCTCTCCACGATTTATAATTCTGTTACTGTCAATAATGTTATGCTAGATTAACTCAGTCTCCCAAATGATAATAAAATGTTGAAGAAACTATTACTGTACAACACTTTCAAAATGTATATCGTAGGCTACTAGGCAGAAGTTCAAATGAAGATTTACATCTTACCTACTGAGGACTACAGATATTGTTTTGTGCACAAGTTATTCTTATGATCCTTCAAAATAGTTTGTCCAATATGTCCGTCAAACTTATACAAGCAGAAACAAACAATATTTCTGCGAAATCAAACTTACACGTACTTTCACAAAAGTTACTCTTTAAGTTTGAGGGGACCTATCGATAAGGTCATGTTATACATTCGTGTAACTTATTATCAGCGTATGAGTAAACTGGCGATAACTCAAATACTTCGCATTTATCAATGAATGCCACTATCAATAAGTTACTACTTTTAATTCAGGTCAAGACATTGCGAAATCAAGGTCAACAGCGAAAACACTGTATCTTCCCATGTAAATAACGTTAAAAGTATGAAAAGCAGAAATTTTTCTAAAACGTACTTCCTTTTTAGTTTTATAAACGAACACAAAAAGACAAAATATTGACCATTATCTGGATACTTTCTTGTTACAGACTACAAAATCAAGAAATTATATCTGAAGAAAAATGCCAGTAATATTAACGAACCAGTACCAGCAGTAGCCCATATTTATCAATTTTCAGAACCTATTTTGAGTTTCTGATTATAGGCCTAACGAAGGAATTTCGGGAGGAGTTTGACTCGAATTTCGCTCAAACAAACTCTGTCATTCCTTGCTGTCAATAGTTGTTACCACTCTTAGCCCAGTACCTCAAATAATCAACCAGTATCAAGTAAAATATTGACCTCTCAAATCTTTTATGAAATTTGGTATGATTGTAATAAGTAAAACCAGGAAGCGATTGCTTCCTCGTAAGACATATATATTCGAAACTCAAATTTCAGTTTTCTCTTAGTTAGCATCCTGAGTTACAGCTACGAGCTTCCCAAAGTTACCAAAACAGGTAACTTTTTCCACAAACAACTAAAAATTGCTGTTTAGCGTGTAGTTCAACTCTGAATTAGGCTATAATTAAAGCATTGAGAAAGGTATACCATTTAAAAGCTAATTAGTTGTACTCTTGTACATTTCAAATGCAAAATAATATTTTACTCTCTGAAGTTCTAAAGCTATAGTAACAACCGTATACACTAAATATTTTCAAAACGGACCTTTCAAAAATTCTCTACATTTTGTGTGTTGGTTTTTGTGTTATATTTAAAGATGTTGTAATAAAAATGGTACAAAAGCACATGCAGTATAAGACTGTTGTCAATATTAATTCTGATCATTGCAGTTCCTTAAATCATTTCATTCATTCAAAACTATAGTGGATGTAAATCTCACTTTGAACATTCGATATTTTGTATTGGTGTATTAAGTGCTTCCCTTTCTTTACAGTCATCAAAAAGTTTTACAATGTTTTTTTGAATACGGTAGGCGTATGTTAGAGAAAGTGTCGTAGGCTAATAAAATTAGTTTACAAAACGATATTTCGGTATTAAAACTGTCACTTTTTTTTCCTTCCTTGCAATCACCTATTATTCAATTTACTTTAAAAAAATCGAAGAAAACTTTATTTGAAAATTGTGAAGTATTATTTTTTATTGCATCAATCGGGGAAAAAAGTGAACATATACACCAACACTTTAAATTTAAAAAAGATTTGATAGGCTAGGTGTATTTTATGGAGTAAGATTTTCTTCTAAAAAAAACTAATTCTAAATCACTAAAAAGGTATTCCGGTTCCGGGATCCCGGTATTACAGTATTTGAATACCGAAATACCGGTAGGCCTATTGAAAAAACACTCCGGTATTGTAAGCCCTAGGAATACTTAAAACTACAAGTAGGCCTATTTTATTTAGAAACAGAAAATGATGAAAAGGGAAGTAAGGGTTTATGTGATCAGATAAAATATCTCATAACATACGTTAAATATTGTAACCAAAAGCGCTTTTATTCTTGTTATTTTAGAGTAATAAACTGTGGCAGAATGAACACCAATGGATCTAAAAAATGAAATGAAATGTTTTTAGTAACAAATAGGGTTTAGGAACCAAATTTGAAGAAAATTCCCTGCAATTTTGTTGACTTCACCATCAGTCCTAGTTCTTCAGTGGTCAGTATTTTGAAAAACCCGGACATCCCTTTTTATATAAAAAAAAACGAACCTAACCTTAGCAGTTAGTAGCTATATTTTGTTATTACATTATTAATAAACACTGTGTATAGAGCTAATTGAGTTCTGACGTACTATTGCAAATAGCTTAATATCCTGATAATGACCTTTGTTCACTTCACTGCAAACGAGACCAATCACCGTTTGAAGGTTGTTCCGAGAAATCCACTACATTCACGGGAAGTTACATTACATCACGCTCAATAAATGGGATAAAAAAGTTGAAATTACTGAAGAGTATGGAAAAACAATCGAATGTATTGATGTTAGAACACAATATTGATGAGGTTATTTTCGTGTGCAATTTAGTTACAGAAAAGGTTAAGGGATACAAACAAGAGAGAAAAGAAATTGCAAAAATAAAATATTGAGTATAAATTGATCAAATATTTGCATATATCTGCAGAAATTATAGGTAGTGGTGCTGTATAGGCCTATATGCTGCATGTCAGCAAAACGCAAGTTATATAACAGATGGTATAAGGCTATCTGGACTACTCTATACAATACGCCCTGATTAATTAATTAATGTACATTCCAGGAGAGATTGATCATTGACATATAGGCCTAGTGCAGGTGCTCTTGCTAAAATATTACGTGGCTCAAAATTTACAGAACTGCAAGCCTTATTTTTATGGGGGGATAATATTTGTAAAAAGATCTCGTGACTGCCTAATTTTTTAAACCATGGTCTAGGCCTACCTCTACTCTAAAGTAATTGTTTACTGAAAGTGTAGTCTATTATAAAACGTCTTAATTTTTTTTTTTTTTTTTTTTTTTTTTTTTTTTGAAAAATT
>JAQIWE010004295.1:0-10928 GCA_034698565.1 Campodea plusiochaeta | reverse complement strand
TTATACTTCCCTTTCTCAACATATTGTTTTTTGAAAATGTTTGTATGATAATATAGCAAACGAAACGTCAATCCAGTGTTTTATTGTATTTTAAAGTGGTCTAATCCATAATTTTGATATGAATTATTACATCAAGAAAAGCCCGGGAATCTCCGAAAATCTATATATTGGTTGAAAATATTGGGTGCCGAACGTTTTGCTCTACAAGAGGATAGTTACCTATATTTATATTCCCAGTTACCCAGTATTTGAGTAAACTTTAAGGAACTTGTGGAAGTTTCTAGAAATTTTAAAACTTAATAGGAACTTTGATGTTGCTTTTTAGAGTTTTCGAACACTTTAAGTACTTTTTAGGATTTAAAGGAACTATTGTGGACTAAATACTAATGTCAGGAAGGTGTCTATTTGGTTTGAATTAGTGAGTATCGTAACTCCCTTAATATACTCTGAACTATACTTAACGCCATGATGGAAACTTATAAAAACAAACACAAGAAAACTATTCAATAATAAAAATAATATAATTATTATCATTGTTTTATTTATGTTCTGGAGTAGATTACTACAAATTACACAAGCAACATTATTCATCAGTACAATAGTGAAGTTTTATAAAAACTTTTAGTAAGAAAAACAGACGTGTGAAAGACTTGTGGTGGTCTACTCTCGGGTCTACTAACTTCAAAACATAAATAATAAATAACTACTACATTGCACTAGTAACAGATATCAACTGAATTTCTGGAAGACAGTAGAAATAGAAAAATATCGTAAATCAGGACAGTGTTTAAATAAGAAAGATGGAAATTGTGACAAGCAGCTTATAAATGAATATTTACTGTGAAAATAGGTCAGATGTTTAAAGGCAACTATGAACTTGATTAATATTGTATAATGGTTTTCAGTCAATTTTGAATATTTTAAATGCTGTGGAAATATTATATGAAAATACAAAGGGAGCTGAAATTCCATTTTCTATGATAGTAATATGGTTGACAACAGTAGGTCTGCAGATGTTCATAATTTTGTAAGTCAATTTTGATCCACTGTTTTCTGAATTTATATTAATGTTTTCTTTATTGTTCAGATCCTGATGATGGTCCTGTGAGGTCGAAACAATTTTCGAAATAAAAGATATATTTGTTGAGAAGAAGCCTATTATTTATATTTAATAAATAATACATTGGAAGATGTCATTGAATCTCAGAAGTCTTATATAAAACCCCACTTTTCAAAACAACTTAATATGGAGATGACGTAATTAGTACTATGAAAGTTTTGAAAAAATCAAATTCCGAATAGTCAATCTCAAAAGGTTACAGAACTTATTCCTGTTCAATTTCGAGAACCACGTTCCGTTTCTCAAGAAAATCGTACTCCATTGATTTTTCCCATTCCAATTCCTTCACTTTTCATTCCGTCTTCGAGTCTGCAATTCTTCTATTATACAATCGAATGAAAACGGATTCCGATAAAATTAAGGGGAAATCAACTCCCAGTCTATAACAAACAACTTTTTATTAACGTTTCGAATTTCTAAAACTTTTCTCAATTGAAATTGAAAACTTTAGTTAGAAAGTAGGATGGCTTATTTTACCATTTCTTTGTATGGTAAAGCAGTTAAAAGTTTTGTTTTTGTTCTGAAGATGAGTCATTTCGATGAAGAATCGAAAGGTTCAGTGGAAAATCGAGAAAAAAAATCTGATGTTTTGAAGAAAATTGATTGAAAACTGAAATATTCATGGATTAGATAAGCTTCTTGTCTTCGAGGTTGGTATCAGTGGTTAGATTTATCCTATTGGAGAAGATTTTTTACCAGAGTTCTACACTATCTTTATTCGCATTCAGATTATTCAATTTTCAAAATTCTGAACGTTTCAACGTATGATAGCGTGAAAGAGTTTCAAAGAATACAAAGCCCGATCTTCTCTTGATTGTTTCCAGGAGATGACATTTTCAACGAAGTTGATTGGTTAAAGTAATCTGTTTTTACTACTTTTAAAAAGTTAATATTAAGATGGTTTTATCCCTAGCGGTCGATACAACAATAAATACACAAATAAAAATTTGGGCAGATGAAGCATGATTAAAAATGGTGTATCAGGTTGGCCAAGTGGCTAAGGCGCTCGCCCGGAAATCGAGGGGCGTCGGGTTCGATTCCCACATTGGCGCAAAAATGGCAAACCATCTTAATATTAACATTGTATATTGTCCCCCCTTGCCTTCTCTAAATATTTAGATTATAAAAATAAAAAAAATACCATTTTGAAAGTACACTTTCTGGGCTATTAATAAAGGATTTTTGCTGATATTTCTCAATTTGATTTCATAGTAGTTTCATACCAGATGCTTCTAAACTAGCAGTGGATCCACATTTACTTCTTTAAAGAAAGTTTCTATTTTACTAAACAGATCAGCTGTCAGTAGTCGGCACCAATCAGTCGAATGAAGTAAAAAAAAGCTATGTCAATGTTGTTATAGCAGAAATTCGACAATGCTATGAGGTTGTTGAAAAATCACGTCATTTTAATGACCAAAAACTAGTAACAGAAATACAATTCTTCTTCAATGGAATTGATGAACACGTGACTTTTGTACGCCTACGTGATTCCTTTTAAGCTTTCATTCAGATATCACGTGATAGAGAGATATCTCTCTAAAAGAAGATTAAAATGTTGAATTTCGTGTTTTCCAGACTACAGTTTACTTGTGATTACATTCAGTTCATCTCATTTATTGAGTAACTGGCGAAGCAGGCGGACTGATGAAGATTCTCATTCAGTATCTGACGGATATACGGACGAATCTTGTCTGAAAGAGCCAGAAAGGTCAGAGCTCAAACTACAAAGCTGACTTTGATTTTTGAAAAGAATGTTTCATTTTAAGCTAGCACCTTTTAAAAGCTCAAAAACGATGACACGCTTAGTTAGTATTGTTAATAATGGACACAATAAGTGGGATACTGATCGTTAGATACATTGATTTGATGAAAAAATAGCAAACATTAAAATTGTTTCTCACAGAAGTTCACAATCTCATGATGGTTTACTATACCCTACGTTTTACACTCAACTACAATAATCTAATAGATCAGGTAATTTAAAAAAAATCGATCTCAAAAACCAATACCCATCACACCAGAAAAATTAAACAGAGTAACTTTCCAAATGAAGACTGATGGAGCGGTTACCAAAGATTGTGGACTCTTATTTGATTTAGCGTTGCCATAATTCTGATGGCAGAAGGGTTTACTACCCTTTACAATAGAAAACTATAATCAGATAATTTTGAAAAATCGAACTTGAAAAACCTATCATCATTACACCCGGAAAAAATTAAACAGAAAAGGAGGAACCTCAACCCCTTGAGGAACACCATCTACAGAACATGTTACAAATAACAATACAAAAATTTAAATAGATAAGCACACCTTAATAAACTTTAACTATAGCACATCCCATGAAACCGTATTCGCACTGCACTGGTTATACTCCCACTAAAAATCCTCCCCCTTTTCTAGTATGTTCTATTGATTGAAGGAGATCGCTATGCACATGTGCCCCCGACTCAACACTCTCTAGTCTTACCCGTGAGAGAATGGGGATGATCGGCGGGGAAAGCGGGAAAATATGGATTTGGACATGGAAGGGTTAGCAGTAATCGTATATAGGTGTATAGATTTAGCGAGACATTGTCTAGCCTGGAATATTGAGGATTTCTCGGTACGTTAAACTTTTGGATGAACCAGAAGAACTAATTTATAGGATGAATTAAAAATCCGCCTTGAAGTTCTTCTATTTGTTGGATTTATTTCAACCGACTTTCATTGTTTTATTTATTTTTTATTATAATGTCTTTTTAAAAGCCGAAACTGCAGTCTGTTAAAATAAATCCAACAAACAGAAGAACTTTAAGATGGATTTTTAATTCAGTTTATTTCTCGGTACCTTTATGACTATTACAAGACCCGAACCATGAATTTCTTTTTCTTTCTTAAATTAATATTTTCCAAGATTCAAGAACAAATCTGAAAAATTATAATGGGGAGTTATTTTGAACTACAAAATCTCACAATTCTCTTAATTAAAAATGAATTTTAATTTTGTGGAATCTCTAAATATTAAATAGTGACTAAGGTTAAATTAAAAATTGAAATAAATCATTCGAAATAGACACAAAAATATAAATTAAGTCAATTTTGAACACATACTTTGTATATTTTAACTCTGTATTGACTATTTATTGCAGATTTGACATAATTTCTTTATGTACTTGAAAATTTCGCTCTTTGAACTCTGAAAAGTGGCATTAAATTGTGATGTCGCACCCCATTAGGTCCCATAGCTGGATCTACATATAGTAGGTGTATATAGATTATATATCCAGAAATGTTCTGTACTCAGTTCGCTGCACATTAAAAATATTTTATTTTTATAGTGGTTATTAAAAAGAAAAATAAATTTGTGGCGTATTATACGATAACATTTGAAAATTGTTCTGTCTTGCGCAATAAGTTTGATCTTGTGCATGTTCTTGCGCATGACCAGTATTGGAACTACTCTTACTTCCAGTGTTTATTGACAAATATTTACACAGATTTCAGAAAAAATAAGATAGTTCTAAAACAAAAGAACACTTTCTTTAAAGTTTTCATAATTGTTTTTAATCAAGGTTATTTTAAGTGTTAGTATTATATACTGTTAACAATAAGAAATGAAACTGTCATGCACTAAACATGCAATGAAGGCACTTGGAGCGGGGAATACTGATGTAAGAGTTCATGCTTCCTTTTTTGACCCCGACACAGAAATTTGTAGATGGTCAGTATCATGCTCCTCGGTCAGAATTTAATTCCAAGAGTTTTCACTGCTGGTATACCCACTTAAAGGTTCACTAAAGAGTAATAGAATTTTTTTGTACGCAATTGCAAGTGACGTCATTATAATCCAGTAAATATTTATATCTCTTTTTTATTTACATTACCTAATATCTACAATAATTTAAAAAAAAATTATAATTTAAAAAAAGAATGATAAGTTTATCACTAACCATTTGCTGGCAATAAGCTCCAAAAGTTTCTTACTGACGTCATTAAATACAATGACGTCATTATCTTCAAATTTAGGAGGCCGTATCGGAAAAACGGTACAGCTCATTGCAACCACTCTTTTACCGAAAATCATCATTAAAAACGAAAAATAATATTATAAACAAAACAAAAAAAATTGATTTTGACCTAGAATGAACCTTTAAATGAGACTGGATGAAAACCAGCAGCAGTTTTCAAAGTTTTATCAACGCCTAAATAATTTTTCGCCGACCAATAATAGAACTCCGAACCTCCTACGCCCAATCTGATGCGGAACCGCCAAACCACAACAACGGCTGTACTTTTACTTTTGCTTATATATAATTTCCATCGCTACTTACCAATTCCTTATTTGTTTGTTGAAGTAGTGTGGCTTTGATAGTTTCTTTAGCTGTGATCAGAGGATTTTCTGGCATTGTGATTATTTGTGATCAGGCAATCTGGAAGGAAGAAATAAAAAAAATAGATGATAATGAAGGAATTAAATGGAAACACGAAATTTGTAACCTTCTCTGCAGTATATATTATAATTTATTGGCAAGTAGTTTCGCTACACAGTTGCATCCTCAGGCCATACAATGCAAATTATCAGAAATTAAAGAAATTTCGTGTTTTCATCTACTACACTCTGTACTCTCGAAATTATCGTTATCAAGAAGGAATTAAACTTGATATATCCTTTAGAAATTGATAAAGAAAGTTATCGACTAAAAATAATTTGAAAAAAAAAAAAAAAAAATAGCAAGCATAATATTATGAGTACCACTTTTTAATACATTGCCTATACTTTTCTGAAAGTTTGAGGTAATAATATTGAAACAATTTAATGAATACAGTGTATTAGATATATAATTATGTCCCACCTCTCCTTCCTCGTTATTCTCTTTTTGACAAAACTGACATTCTTTTCGTTATGTAATTTTCCAGAAAATAAATTCAAATCCCTTACAATTTTTTAATAACAATTTCTTACAGGTTCATATACTCATGTAGTAAAAAAATATGTAAATATAGTCCCCCACCCGACTGCTGAATCCTATATACTCCTCTGTTATTCAGATGCAAGTAATATAATAACCTTTGATATTCAAATTAATATTGTGAGATTTTACAAAATTTCCTTTGAATTTAAAGGGTTACTTGCAGATAATGAATTTCCGGTTTTCTGTAATTTCTCGTACCTTATATTATTAAAGAATTCTTGCAGGAAGTTTGACATTTTTTGATACAACGGATCAAGAGATATTTCTGTTTATATAGTCGATAGATTTTTCACAGGGTAGCACAAATCGTTCTGCTTAATTTCACTGCCTTGAGAAAATAACAAATTATTCGCTGAAAACACATATCACAACACATATCTATTAAGTAGTAGCAAAACCGACTTAAAAATAATGCAAATTAATCATTTTATTATTATTTTCAGTAGACCTAAGTTGGTTAATAACATTGTAGGCTAATGAAGGTGCAAAATATATAATTAAGTTCGCAAACAATGTTTTTTTTTCAAAGGATTCATGTGTTATTGTATACTCAGCATCGATCTAACTATTGTCCATCATATGCACAGAGATGGGACAATTTCACTCTTTTTCTATACTTCGTAAACTCCAACTTCACGCTCCCTACTTTCACGGAGTGGAGTTGGAGTCGAGGGGTCCCTTGAGGTATATTGAAAGAATGGAGGTGCATTAAGTCTTCCTTAAATTGAAATTTTAGGTGGAGTGCAATTTTATCTAGGAGTAGATGTGGCAATACATGGAATTGGGTGCTCCCTCCACTATTTTAAATTTTAACTCCGTTTAAAATAAATTCAAGTTGTGTGATTTAGGCTAACTTAATTTCCCCTTGTACAGTATATTTAGACATACAAGTCTTTTTTTTTTCTTCAATTTTGCAACATTTTTTAGCAATTTCGCTATTTTTCAATCACTTTTTGCTTTACAATAATAAAAGAAAAAAAAATGGGGTTCATATAGCCCCTTATAATATCAGAAAAGTCAATTTAGCTGCAAGTAACTCTTTAAAGAAAAAGGAAGAAAATATATTTTTTTTGAACGAGAGCGAGACCCGCTGAACGAGACCGAGACCAGGGTGGTGAACGAGACCGGGCTCGGGTCTCAACCCTACGATTTCGCAAGTGAGCAACCCCTTGGATTGTCGGATATGCTGAGATCCTACATCCTGGGAATTTCACATTTTACAGCAGATGTAATTAACTTATGTAAGCATGTTTAACATAGGGTGCTGCGTGCCGCTTTGAGTTATTACCAGCTGTAATATATATTTTTAGAAAAATAATTATATAATAATATACGAAGAGAAAAACAATAAATCTGAGAGTCGGAAATATATTTTTTATTACTAGAAAGTATCATTAATAAAAAGTATCAAACCAAAGTTAATAGGAGGCTACCAGCTTATATATAAAAGAAATAACAATATCATCATTTTATAATACAAATGAATTAAATGCAAGAAGTGTACATAATTATTCTTTTCAAATATATAAAATTTTTACAATATTTCGAAGAGAGTAATATTAGGGAATATAAACACAGACACGTTTTTATAGATAGCAGCAGCTAATTTAGCATATCCCATAGTTCAATAGCACATTATATAATAATAATATTATTTACAACCATGTTTGCCAGAATACAATCATAAAACAATAAATTTTGCAAATCAAGTAAAAATTATTATTTATTTCACATATTTCCGAATAGAGTGCACTAAATGTACGTACGTACCACTTCAAGTTAGGGGGCAAGGGCGTAAATCCGGAAGGGAGTGGACATATTCCATAAAAAATTGAAAAATATATTTTCTTGGTTTACTCAAAATAGTCAAAAATCTTGAAGAATGTCTCCTTCAAAAACCAAAAAATTCCTTGGGATTATAACAAATTTGTAGCTCTAAGATGTTATTTTTATTATTTTCTTTTTTCACACAAGAAGCAAAAACTGATGAACGTTTTTTAGATGATTAATTATACTTTATTGTGAAGAATTAAGGATAAGAATAAAAAAACATATTTTTTCAACAACCGAACTTTATATACTATATGATACTTTGAAATAGCATTACAGAAATATTATCATTACTATTGTATTAAATGTTAAATTCATAATTTTAATATCCTGATCTTATGCTTAAAATTCCTAATGTTTAATATATCAAAAGAGGAGTTTTTAAATTTCATATAATAATAAGTGAATTTTTTTATCTTCAGCTTCAATATAAACATTATTAGTAAAGTAATCTAAAAGGAGTATTTGTTACTGCAATTTCAGAAAATTAACAGGTGGACAACAATGGGTTTACTGTCAAAACAATTTTGAAAACTTAATCGATTTGGGCTCTTAAGATCGAATACAGAGTATACAGGGTGGTCCACAAAAATGGGACCCTTTTATAAAACAAAATATTTTCGGAAATAATAAAGAAAAAAAGTTGAAACATAAAGCACATGAACGATTTTGTTGTGTAGTTTTCACAAATACATACTTTTATGGTATTTCGTCCCCTATTCCGGTCGCTACGACCTTACAAAGAAAATGAAACGTGAATAACTGCTGCAAGTGGAAAATGAAAATAATATATCTTATGTAAAACGACAGTAAAAAGAAGGAAAGTGATTTTATTTATTATTAGATGATGCAAAGGAGTAATAAATTTATGATGTAGTCTATCAGTAATTATAAACAAAAAAAAACAATTGTACTTTAGAGGAAAATACCGATTTTTAATTTACTATTGTTACTGAAACATGCATTCACGTAAAACTTTATGTGGAAAGTCGTTAGCTGCTGTATATGGCCTTAATTATCATAAAACTGTGCATTTTTTTAAAAAGATAACAAGATTCTCTTTCAAATAGTTTTTTTCATTTTTCGTCTAACATCTGTATTTCAGAAAATATCTCATTATAAAAACTGGGGTCCCATTTTTTTAATACCCCGTAGATACAATAACTGCTGCTAAGAAGTAACTAGTTTAATGTCATTTAGTATGTGCAATTTGATTGCTTCTATTTGACGAGTAACTATTATGTAACATTAAGAAGGAGAAAAATTTGTTGAATTCAATAGCTCAGTTGGTAGAACACGCTCCTGGATAGACCGAGGTCGTGGGTTCGAGTCCCACTTGAGCCGAAATTTTTCTTATTCTTAATTTATTTTTTTCAATGCAAAGTATAGTCAGTTAAAAAACATTTTATTCAATTAGTTTTTATTTTAATTTTCACCTCTCCCATTGGTTTTAAATAATTATTACTAAAAAATATTAAAAACAGAACCAGATAGCTGAAATAAATCCCCATAGTGAGAACAAAAGTATCGTAATTTATAATTTTACTACAACTTCCGTCTCGAAATTTGATATATGCAAATATTGTAGCAAAAAGACAAACAAGCATCTGAAGTATCTGCAAAAGAGTAACAAACATAGAAATGAATTTTGGAATGTTAACTCTTAAAGTTTTTAAAGCGAAATAAGTATACATGAAAGAGTGAACAACGGTGTTGAGAAAGCAAAATAACTGTGCTAAACCAGTTGCTTGACTTGATAAATATGCAGTTGTAACTAAAACAGTCGAATGGTGGTAAAGATGCAAAAACGATATTGGTTTCTTCCGAAGTACCATGAAAATTGTGTCTCCAAATTCGAGAAGTTTCGAGAGGATGAAAAGTGAAGTACATTGCAGAAACATTGCATTCTTTGCAAACCTGAAAGAAGAGGGGAAAAAATCAGTTCATCAAATGACACTTCTTAATTTTAATTTTTGAACTTCAAAGTGGCACTTATTCTTTTTATCGGTTTTGTAAATGTTTCATCTTAAAATCTAATTTTTAATGTTCCTACGATATCGATATATCGTATCGACAGTCAAATATAGATATCGACATTTCAAATATCGTTATCGAAAAGTCAAATATCGTATCGAATATTGAGACGATATATCGATATCGACGAGATTTCTATCGTATCGAAAGGAACTCTATAGTTCCTACGATATCGATATATTGTATCGACAGCCAAATATCGATATCGACATTTCAAATATCTTATCGATAAATCGAATATCGAGACGATATATCAATATCGACGATATTTCTATCGTATCGATAGGAACACTAGAAAAAAAGTTTTATTTTGAGGTTTTTGAGATAAACGTTGCAAATTATGTTTTCTTAACAATAAAATTAAAAAACTTATACGAATCTATAAGAAGTAAAAAAGTGACTTGAATATAAAAATATAATAATTAATCTTCATGATGTCAACTAATATATTCATTATTCAATATAATATTCATGACATAGGCACGAGTTTACGTACAAATATTAATTTATAGTACCCCTCATGTCCAATTAAATATCCAATTTTATTTCCTTTTGGAATTCATGTATTTTACGTCATTCTTGCTCTGTTGAGATAGTTTGGTTGCAGACCCGCCAGGATATACTCTCCAACAACCTGTCCATAATGGCTATATACACAGTACAGAAAGGTGGGGGTTGGTCCACACCTTTCTATACTGTGCTATATATCCTAACTAGGCTGCAACCCAACATTCAGGATAGAAGAGTTTTTGTCAAGCCATTTTTATTCCCGTCACCAGGCATTGTTATAATTATTCCTCATTTTGACTTTTGAGTTCGTCAAATATACAAAAATGGCAACTATGTAAACTTGATTTGTGTTATCAACTTATTAATAATTTAACATAAAACAAGATACCTTTCAAAGATTGCATTTTACTGTGTGAACTGCAAGTGTGGCGAACTTGTAGAGAACAGAGCCTAAAATGAAATGGAATGTATGTGGATCAAGA
>JAQIWE010004294.1:0-10929 GCA_034698565.1 Campodea plusiochaeta | reverse complement strand
GGGATGGAAATGGGAAGTCTTAGCCATCCCCCATACCGGAGCGTTGGGACAAATGCATAAATATTAGTGGAAATTACGTAGGAAAGTACTATTATTACGAAGGACCAGAAGGGTCACTCTATATTTTTATAAAAAAGGTGGCCCAACATCGAAGGTCTAACTCTTAAGTTTTAAAATTTTAGTGCTCAATGTCAAAGGTAAAACGTTGAAGGTCTAACTCATAAGTTTTTAAATTTTAGTGCTCGACGTCGAAGGTCTAACTCATGTCACATCACAGATACTAGACGCATAGACGTAATATTTACACGATTTTTAGATAATTAAATACTCTTTAAAATGAGTATAGACACTTTGATATCGGTGCATTGGTGAGGATGATCCACCCTCGTATTACAATAATAAATAGACTTAACTATCAAAATAATTAGAGAGGCAAAGTAAGAGCATTAAAATTTATATTTTTGATGTAGGCTATCTGAATGTTTACAATAAAATTTCAATACAAAAATGCAAACTTACAAACAAGCAACTCATTGGCTATAATACCAATTCTTAACAACTGTGTAACATGAAATTGAGCTTTTGTACATGTAAATTAAATATCCCACAAAATAAAATCCAAAGCTTACTTTGATTTCTGATAAAGTGCTTCGAATCTTGTTTTGAGTATCCCCGCTGATTCCTTATGGTACGTCTGCTTCTCATTTATGTACAAGTTGATATGTTTCTCTACAACTGATAACACACTTCGTAGTAAGAGAATATACTGCCGATGCTTTAACTGTCTCTTCTGTGAAAGTCTCACTACTTCTGACTGTAAGAATTCAACTGATTGAAGGGAACTCTTTACCATCTTTTCCAAGTCAGTATCATCAATAGCTGAAAGGGAGAAGATGTAATATTGGTTCCAGGAGTATATATTATTGACTTGAAACTGGTTGATCTATATAGCATTGAAAGCAAACTTAGCAAAAAACTTCCACAGATCAAGAATTTGGCCAAATAAATACAAAGTTATTTTAATTTAAGCATTTCACTTTTGGCTACAGAATCTATGCAATAAAGTGTACAAATTATTGATAACGCATTATTAATTATAAATTATATATTAAAATAATATGAAGTAGGCTATGATGCTAGCCTATCTACAAATTTCTTTAGAAAAATAAGAAAATAATTTGACAGTAAACTAGTAAATAGGGCTTGCAATCCCAGGATACCGGTATTTCGTCAAAACTAGCGAAACCAAAATACCGGTATTAGAAGTTTAGGACCATTAAAATAACAAAATTTCTGTATTAAATGTCACTTTTTTCATTCTTTTTAACCATTTATTATTCAATTTACTCTTAAAAATCAGGGAAATCTCAAGATTGTGAAAACTAAAACATTTCTATTTTTATCTCATCAAAGCCACTGAGGTCTTTCGGGAAAAAAGAGAACATACCGACACGTTAAATTTAGAAAAAGTTCGATAGACTTTCTATTTTCTGTAGTTTTCCCACATTTCTTTCAAAGAACGTATTCTAATTTATACTGAAACAGTAAAACAGGAATCCCAGTGTTACAGTATTTGAATACCGAAATACCGGTATTGAAAAAACACCCTGGTATTGCAAGCCCTACTACTAGTGAAGTAGGGTAATTAAATGTTGCTGTTAATATGGTAATAATTTTGATATAGTGAAGATTATCCTACAATAGTGTTTAAAAAAAGTTTCTGAACTTGGTTGCCAAAATGGAAACAAACAGTTTTTTTTTGTTGTCAAATCCCCTTATTTAGTTGCCATTTTTACTACGCTTACTGTAAAATAAAGCATTACATACTATCAAACGGTCTTATTTTGTGCCGTATATTCGGCTATTTGAATACTGTGAATGGAAATAAAATGTTTGCAATGTTAATGATTGTGTTTGTCAAAAGCATATATCTCTAATTGTTCAATAATAGAAAAAATTATGTCCCACAGGCACCCTTGCATTTTGAAAACTTGAAAGTTTTATTTGGAAAAAAAAAGAAATTGTACACATTACTTATGCAGTCTTTCCTACTCTGGAAGTATGCATAAACTGTACATTCTGATACTAGTCATATTACTAATTTATAGAAGTAGGGCTAGTATGCAGTCGGTTACAGATAATAATTATAATTAATATGATAGTCAATGATACGTTCCAGAACAGTTGAAATGGACAATTACCATAATTCCTGAACAAGAAATCATATTTTCAACCGGAAACTACTATTTTAAAGAACTATAAAAGACGATTCCAATGGTGTATAATACGACTTTTTTGGACCATTCACGGAGCTTAAAAATGGCAAAATACATATTACAGCTTCGGTTGCCAAAAATGGCCACCACCCATTTTCCTTTGTTGCCAATGCGCGACTATTAGCATTTTTTTTAACACTACCTACAAACGTGGCAATAAAAAATAGAATACATTAGAATGTCTAATAGATTGTTGTAGAAGGGAACTTGGACATTGACAGATGAGATTATGTTTGGTTAGGGGTGATTGGGTATTTTTCCTGTCCTTTCTCCCAAGATGAGAAACAAACATCTTTCCTAAAAAAATACCGTAGGTTTTAATTCTTATTTTGTACTTACTAAAACATGTTTTACAGTCTTCAATCCAGCTTTGCATCTTGTCTTCAATTAACGACGTAACCGACTTTAGTGTGTAAGCTGTTAATTTACAATTCATATGACATGGTTGAATATCTAGTAATCTAACACCATCTTCTAATGAATTATTACTACCTACAAAACTATTTAACAATTCCATACAACAGATGGCATCATTCTGTTCACTCAGCTGAAAGAAAATTAAGTTAGATTTGTTTTAAAAAGTGCCACAACTAAGATTTTATTATTTATCCGGTATCAGTGTTTAAAAAAAGTTTCTGAGCTTGGTTGCCAAAATGGCACTGAACATGTTTTCTTTGTTGCCAAATCCACTCACTTGGTTGCCATTTTTCCTATGATAAAATTCTGCAAAGCCTTATTTGCACAAAAACAAACCTTTTTCTAGAGTAGTACTTCAATAAGACTTAATAGTTACAGCCTAATTGATTTAAAATGTTTGTAACAATGTTAGCCTATTCTAAGCATCAAAAACAAACTTTTATTGTTCACTGTCAAAAAAAATATCATTATCTAATTTAAGGTATTTTTAAAAGTTTAAATTTTGTACATAGTGAGACTGGTTCTTCTGTTTATTTTTTTAAAATGCATTGTACTTTGTCAGTAGGCTTACAGTAATTTTAGATATTAGTAGTTTATAACTATCATTATTTACAGACAAGTAGGGCTAGTACACAATCAGCCACAAACAATAGTTATAATAGTGCTACCCCAGAAAATTTGAATTGGAAGATTTTTTTTTCAGTTTACTTCCATGTTTTTAACCATAATTTCTGAACACACAATCGTATTTTAAACTCGAAATTATCATTTGAAAGAGCTGAAAAGACGAACTGAATGGTGTATAATATGTCATTTTCTTTTTTTTGTTTGTTGCCAATGCGCGCTAATTTGCACTTTTTTAAACACTGCCTGGTATTTATTTTTTCATTGGAATTTTACTTGCATTTTTAGATTTAGAGGACATTAAAACTTTAAGAAGCATTTCTTTAATGAACTCAAAAGTAGGCCTAATTTTATATTTATAATACAAGGCAGTCTCTAATTTTATAGTGTCAGTTATGGTCTAACTAACAACCAAACGTTACTAATTTTGATTGATCAATGTTCAATGACCATTTAGGATGAATTATGTTGATTTTTATTTAAATGTTGCTAAATAGGCTTACTCTAGAGGTAAGTTATGCAGCCTACATTCTTTTAATCTTAAAAAAAATGATCGACTTTTGGTTTGGCAAGCCTAGGAAATAAATAAATATTTATATAAAAACATTTTAAACATAATTAAATTTTAAAAGTGAAGAAATGAAGAGAGAAAAAAACCTCTTTAATTTCTTACCTGTCTCCTGGACATCTCTCCTTCCACCTCAGAATCAAAGAGCACTTCTTTAAGGCACGTGTATAAAATAACATTTCTCAAATATATAACTTGTGGTTTCTGTAACTTGTTATTTGACTCTTGTAATTCATCATGTTCTTTCTTAGAAGTCCCATCAATTGTTATTTGTTGACTTAATTCCAATAATGAACCCAGAAGCATCGGTGATTCAGAATCTCGATCGCTCAGACACACTGGGAGACTCGATTCAACTGAAAATTAAAAGTGATCCGTTTTATATATAATATCAAATATTAAAATAGGTAGTGAATAGATAATTATAAAATTGTTTAAAAATTACATATTTTGAAAGAAAAAATACTTAATTTGTTGTACAAAATAAACAGCAAAAATTCACAGCATTAATTTAACCTGTGACTACCAACAACATATTAAGCTAAACTCGATTTTCAGCACAGTGCATTCTCATTCCTTTTTCTCAATGATTACTCTAGTGCTAAAATGATCAAATGACAATAGATTTCATTTCCTTTATCTTATTTGATCTCCACTAAAAACAAATTCGAAAAACTACGGTAGGCCTATGAGAATTAGGGACATCAGGACCCCCTCTTTAAAAACGTAACTTGACCTGACCTTACTAACTTTCAGGAGATTGACCTAAGTCAGCATACTAACCTACCCAAGTAAAATATTAACCTTTAGGGGATCTGATAAACTCACAGGTCCAGCCTAAGAGCAAGAGAAAAGTGTCTGTAAAAATGCACTTTAGCGATTTTGGGTTTTTGAAACCTTGACCTCCCAGACTGGAGATTGACCTAGCTGAGGATGGAGATTGACCTATCAGAGAATGAAGATTATCCTACCCAAGACTGGATATTAACCTATCATACCTGATGCAATAAATTAACCTAACCTAACTAAACCTTACCTAGCCTAACTTGAAATAATAACACAAGGAAATTGGGGAGGATGAAAATAGTGTACTAGAATGAATAAGGTGTTTCTTCTGAACTCATTTATGCAAAAATATTTGTAATTTTAAGGAGGGAAGTACCTTTTATCGCTAAAGTGCATGTATACCACTTTCCGGAGATTGACCTGAGTCAGCAAACTAACCTACCCAAGTAAAATATTAACCTTTAGGGAATCTGATAAACCCACAGGCCCAGCCTAACAGCAAGAGAAAAAGAGTGTCAACTGAGACAAAAATTCATTCCTTCATTATCGTACTAAGGTCACAAGCCAAGAAGGAAATTTCAGATGTAGAACTTGTCCGAATAGAGAGAATCAAATTAGTAAGTTATAACAAATCTAAGGATTAAAATTTAAATCGCCAAAACTGCAAACGAAAACTAAAACAGCCTGAAACGAGACAAATGCACGTACTTCAAAATGGTTTTTTTGAGCTTATGAGCGTTTCTGGACTAACTACATTGTACTTACTCTTCTGTACAACATGATCCGTTGACCCATTCATAATTATAACTTAAAATAGAAAGTAGATTAATGATTATTAAAACAAAATATCATTTTTCTACACAAATTCTGCTATTCCCGCCGAAAATAAACGCCGATGAAAATCTTTGTTTCCCCTTGTTCTTTGTAATATTTGAATGAACTGCAAACGGTCACGAACTCTTTGAACTTTGAAATTTATGCATGTAAATGTATTTTGTATGTACCAGTAGACACCTGATAAGTTATTGAAATTTATAATCGTATTCTTATTTGCTTTATTTACATCATGCTTTACATTTACAATATAAAATAATAAATAATAGTGTGCAAAACTCCTATTTGAGCATCAATGTTCGGATTTTTATAAGGTTTTTTTTTCATTTGAAAAATCAAAACTATTCTCAAAAAAGAATTTCAAATCTGCACTGGAAAAAAATAATCACTATATAAACAATAAAGTTTTATAATTATATAAATTAATCCTTTGGTTTAAACAGAGTTCACCAGAATGTTCAAAGACTAGCGAGTGAGTTCGTTTATGGATAATGTTATACCAGTTACATTTTTTTAAATGAAATAAACTGAAAATCATAAATGAGATGCTTTTATTAAACATTTGAAATTCAATCATTCTATTTTTATGTATTACTGTATTGCTAAAAACAGTAAATAAAATTAGAGAAAGTACAATAATTTTTATTCACATCATGTATGTACAATATTATTATTTACACAATTTCATATTTATCAAAAATAAACAAACAGTCTCCAGAATATTCAGTACAATATTTCTAATAAAAGCATATTCATACACTATCCAAATTGCAAAATAGTAAAACAGTTCAGTCTATACTCTATAAGGCAATAAATTATATTATTATTAAGAACTAAAAAGGCAAACTATTCATAATGTTCACCAAATGTCATCAAAATTATTTTTCATAATACAAACTAGTAATTTTGAATAAATAATCTTTTTATGAATCTAATTAACATCTGAAAATTGCTAAAGATTTCATTCAGTAGTATTCGAGAAATTAATTTTTGTATTTCGCTAAATCCTATATCTTATAACATGCTGGGGAATAGATTTGTCACCCAACATGTTATAAGATACGAATTTAGTTTATTATAACAATTAATTTCTCAAAAACTACTGAACCAAATCGTTAGAAATCTTCAGAAGTTATTTAGATTCATTAAGATATAATTTACTCAAAATTACAAATTTCTGTGATCCAAAATAAGAAAGTGTGAAGTTGATGTCAACAACCCTTTCTGCAAGTGAACATTATCAATATCTCACAATTAATTTACATAAAATATTAGGGGAGCAGATTGCAATAAGATGAATTTTAAGGGAAAAAAACTTATTAGTAGTTCTGACAGAATAAAACTATCCACAATTTGTACAACTGGCAAACTGCTGTATCACATTACTAAAATCAATTATTAACAATAAAATAAATTACATTACATTTCAAAAATATTTGTTTTGAAAAACAATAACTTTGCATTGTTTAACTTGAGTTCTGTGTTTGTAGAAAGACAGGTATGAAAGAGATTAACTTAATGACAATATTAAATCAAGTTATTCTAAGAAGTCATGACTTTCGTCTTTCTGGTTACACCATTTGGGATATTGTATTTTTATAAAAGGATATAGTTTAGAATTTTACTAATAAATAACAAGATAACTTTTTCAGTCCAATATAAAATTGCAAAAAAATATTTTAAAACTAATAAAACAGTATTATTATAACAAGAAAATTATTTAAAATGATGATAAAAAATAAAACAGTTTGGATAACAATGAAATGAAGAAGTAACTACTGTACAATGATACTAACATACCATTTATAATCTAATTTAGAGGTTTAATGGAATTATGTTTTACAGTTTCCATTTAGTTTTGGAATTAATATTTTAAAATCACAAAATGTAGCCTATAATAATTATATTCCACAAGTAAAAAACTAAGGCATCATAATATCACAAACGGGTTTGGAACATTGGTTTCAAACTCAGAAAACAAATTTAAAGACAATTTTTAACATATTTATTCAGTTTACTGATTACTGAGCAATTTTTTCTGTTAAAAACTTAACATTTTCAGTAATATGATCCTGACTGCCATCAATTGCATTAGTCACTCCAGCAATTAAAAAACTATTTCTAATCTGTTGGTGATATTCTTTTAATAATTCATAAATATCACAAACCCAATTAATAATTAAGTCATCGTCAGGAGCACGAAATTTCCCATTTGGAAAATTGGAACTGGTATTTAAATATGTTTCCCAGTAATTTTGAATTTGAGTTGTAAATATTGAATGAATATAAATATTTAGAGGTTGAAGTTTACATGTCATGCCACCAGGAATGATTTCTAAATAACTGGAATTAATTTTAAACAGTTTGTCCACTATAGAATCAACATGAGGTGGGTAGCAATCGAGTATTAAATAGTTTGGTGTTTGAACATTTTTGAACCACACTGTTTCCAGCCAGTTGCATATTAGTTCAGTATCAACAGAAACTGTGTTACGATACATTATAATGCAGTTGGTTGTTGTTACTATACGAGGGTTGCCTCGTAGAATTAATACTGGTGGTAAAAGTCCACCATCGGCAAGAACTGAAAGTAACACTACTGCGTGACAATTTTCCATACCGCACTGTCGTAACAAATATTGTTTCTCGTTTAACATTGACGGTGAAAATGAGATAGGTATTTCATCCATGCTACCAATTAAATGTAACGGAAATGTCGCTGTTGCATTTCTCACACGTTCCCTAAACTTGGTGACCGTTTCTTCCATATTATCAGGCAGTTTCACATTTGGTGGCGGTAAAGTTTGTAAAAGTTGTGGATGGCGTTTACAAAAACGAATAACAAATCCTGCAGAAGCTTTGAAATCCGTTTCTTTCCGACTGAAACAATCTAAAGCGACTTTCTGAATATCATGATGACTAACGGATTTATTTAAATCAAACTGAAGTAAAACCCACTCAAGTATTTCGTCATCGTGTTCATATCTCACTGTAATGTTAAACCTACGACACCATTTTGCGTACCAACCTTGTGAACACTTCACATTACCCCCTCGATCGTTAATGAGACTTTGAGCTTTTTTCCTTATTTCCGGTCCACTGACTTTTCTATTGACGTTTTCACTACAGTACCACATCCATATATCTTGGTCAACGTCAGGATGTGTAACTTTACGTCCTGGTGGTTTTTGCGATGGAATACTCAGATTTAATTTCGACCAATCAAATATCCGTTTACGAGAAACACCAAATACTTTAGAGGCGGAGTTTTCACTGTATTTTTTTGAGTATGCAACGAGTTCTGCTTTGAATTCGTTTGGATATCGTATATGATTCGTACTTCGACTTTTCACAGTTTCTTTAAATCTTTCTTTTAAATCAACAAGCCACATATCAGAACCTAAGAGTGAACTTTCATCTCTGGTAAGCTCATCTAACTTAAACTTAACGTCGTCTGCTAGTAATCTCCGTCTATCTAAACGACACTGTTTCACCCAACCGATAAAAACATTTCCTACGTTAACTTTTACGGGTTCCGGTTCTTCCAATAACTTTGTTTTAGCACTACTTTTTGTCCACTCTGATACAGTACACTGATTAACACCGTACTTTTCTGAAGTTTCTTTAAAAGTATGTTGTTTAGCATATGCTACGACTTTCTCCTTAAACTGTGGTAGATATCTTTCACCTTTCTTACAATGTAATGTTGTTGTAGAGGTCTGTCTACTGACTGTAGGAACTTCTGAAATAATACTAGCAAGACTGGTACTCGGTAGCTCTGGTATTAGAATATTTGGAGTGATGAGAACATCGCTGAATGTACTTTCGACACTTGGATATTGTTCAGTCTGCACAGCAACGAGTTGTAAGAACTGATTGTCTTGAATGCAGTCTTCAAAAAGCAAACCACTCTCCGCATACACTTCCATCCTAAGAATTGAAACCTGCTGGAGAAGAAAAATAAATACAGTTGTGCAAATTCATAATGTCTCCACTACAATATTTGCTACGTGCATGAAACCAAATTTTTCAGGAGAAGCAAAAAACAATATCAGCTATGTGCTGTAACGTTATTCAATCTTCAGTTTCCTACTGAAATGTATATGAAATACCTGCTATGCGTGCACATAGCAGGTATTTCATTATATAGTTAGACATAGCAGTATTAAAAATCCACTTTTTGTGGGTTTACAATTTTTTTTTCACATAACAGCTATTTCAGTGGATGCGCAGCAGCATTTTACATCGTAATGTGCAAAAATGTCATTTTCTCAAAAAAATGTTACATAGCAGGTATTGTAGTAGAGACGACGTATATGTAGTCGATTGAATCCAGCCAACAGCGGTGGGGCTGGATTCAATCGGCTAACGTATATGCTATTCTATCAGTCGATACTCGATAGGCTAGTTAATTGTAAAGCTAGCTTTAATTTAATTACATTGCTTTTGTTTAAGTTAGCATGTGACATAATTTTATAACCCTGTTTTATTTATTTATTGAACCAAAACTCCTTAAAACTCTTGTATGTTTGTTTTTGTACTTTTAATCAGGTTGTGTGGTCTGAACTGAAACAATCCTACGATACTGATGGACAAAAACTTTCAGTAGGCTAGGCCTAGTTCAACGTTTTCGGTTTTGTTAAAATTTAGATTCATTAGGACTTTTCCAAAATGAAAAATAAATGTATTTTCTAGTGCTACATTTAAACTTACATTACATTAAAAGAAAAAAACATAAATTTTGCATTCTTGAACTTGTCTTCTTTGAAATCCTATGCACCTGTCATTGACTGCGCACAAGATTTCAAACATTATTTGGTCACTTACCGTTATACAGTTCGTACACGGTCTATCCTTTGATGAACGCTTCCTGTTAGTGTTGCCATTGCACATAATCTGAGGTAGTCATTTCCGTGTTTTGAAAAAAGGTCTATGGTTACGAAACTGGTCAAGTGCTTAGTGCTACAAGCGAGAGCTCGCTTGTTTTTGTATTAATATAGTTATCTTCGGTAGAATCGAAAGTATATAATTAAAATATTTATTATTATTATTTTGCCTAACATGGTATTAAATAAGATATAATTTTTTATATCGACAATCCGAATTGGTAAAATGATCGAAATAATTATAAGGACCTCAACAAAAATGTTGATGAATCTCCCAATTTTTTTTTTCATTTCCATTTAGCAGCATTTACTTTTTACTTCTTCCTCATCCGTTCAAGTCCACACCATGTATTTTATTTAAAATTTTTGAACTATTTTTCTTCTAATGTACTGAACTACTGATGTATAACCTTGAGCATGTAGTATATTGTAGCCTTTATACAGTGGCCCAACCCGTGCAGGGGGCTGGGTAAAATGCCGAACGTGCCAAATGCCAACCGCTGCCAAAGAAGGTAAAATGCCGAAATTTGCCAAATGC
>JAQIWE010004293.1:0-10929 GCA_034698565.1 Campodea plusiochaeta | reverse complement strand
TTTTTTCGTTCCCGTTGCTGCGCTTTCGTTCCCGGTAACCTGGTTACACGGTTACCGAACATTTTCCACCCATGTTACTGAGGTTTATGAATATGTGATTTCGCCGGACCGAAAGGCTGCGCACTTCCGCAGTACGGTGTACATCTAAGTCTGCAGTACCGCATTACGGTGAACACTTTTTTTCGGAAGTGCGTTAACTCCTCGTTTCGGACAATTTCACGTGATATCTCCGAACCTTGCTCATCAATTTTTCAAGTCCGCATTCCCTGGTATACGTCTATATACGAATCCAATCGAGGAATTTTCGCTCATTTGAATTATTTTTTGCACTGAATTCAGTATAACACGCAAAGTTTGCTTCTCGGAAAATTCAATCTGAAATATTGTTGTATATTTTAATAGAAATTCACTTTGAAAAGTAGCCATCATATTTTCTTCTTTCGATTCATCTTTCTTTATTTTATAAGACGGAAATTTCAAGTTCTAGAAATGTTTTCCATTTTGAAAAGAAATTATAATTTGATTCTATTTCTGTATCATTTTATAACATTCAGTTACTGGTAAGTGAATAAATCATTACCAACTATTAGGGGTTTAGGAAGGAGAAACAGTTTTTCTTTTACTTACTTGTCTGAATTTATCCATATAGGATCTGACGGTTTGAGTGGCACAGATAACGCTATTTGTACATGTGGAATAGGCTAAAAAAGAAATAATTGATAGAATTACAGGTTATATAGCAGTTCAACTGCTTCAATACTGACTGGCGCTTTTTAGGTTTTAACCCCGCGGTCCACGATCCAATTTGCATTCTATTTACAACTTTGTGAATGAAGTTGATTCATAAAATTGTAAATAATTTGGAAAATAGGATGCAAAATTGGATCGTGGACAGCGAGCTTTACAGTCAAAATAATCGAATCAGTGAAAAACAAAACAATACAAATGAAAAATTAATTTTTGAGAATAATTTTTTTTTTTTGTAATTGAATGACATAATTCTTATATTTTTACATGATGGAGAAGTATTTTCCTAGTAATATACTTCCAAAGATATTCATTCAAATAAAATACAATTTATTGTGCTCAGTACTTACAAAACACAAAGTTTACTGTTTTGAGTTTACCAATAAATAATATCAGAATTTGTATTTATTTTGTGAGTAACCAAAAAAAAAGTGGGCGAATAATTATGATTTGATTATTTAGAAGACGAGAGTATATAAATAACGTTCTCATTAAATTTAGTCTTACCAGTGGGCCTTGAAGCATCGTCTCCTGCAACGATATACTTCCCAGCATCTGCCCAATATGGATAAGATATGAGGAAAGGTCCACAGAGACCTGCACTCGTACAACCTATTGTTGTATTGCAGTTACTACTTGCAAAACAAATGCATCCTAAGCAGTTGGAACTCACACCCGATTCTTGACCTGAAATCAAATATGGAAATAAATGTAAATTATTTGCAGATCATTTCAAATTCTGAATACAAAATTCGCGAGTGTATAATTTCAAGTACCAAACGCGGTCTTTTTGAGGATGTTCGTTATCACTGGTAAATAGATTCATTTTTACTTTCAAAAGAGCCCCGAAAAGAAAATGAAAAAATCTTGTGTGGATTGTATAAAATGCATAGGTCATTCAAATATTAATTTTATATCACCAAACAAGAGCCAGAGCATTTATTTCACAGAAAAATGTTTCTTATTAAGTTATCAGGATATGCAAGCGCGTGCCGCGTAACCAGTATTTCGAAAAGGGAGGGGTTATGCCAAAGCGACGTCGAAGACCTTCCGAGGAGTGCCACCATGGTTGGCTTGACGAAGAAAATTTTGAAGAATTAAGGTGAAAACTACTCTTTTTTAAGCACTTTTTACATATATTTATAAGATGAGACAGTAATCTGGAAATTTCTCACGCTATTTTTGAACTATCTTTAGGTGAATTTTCAATTTTTTTTCTTCGTCAAGGGGGGGGGGGATTACAACCCATTTTACAACTTCGTTGCGTACATTGAAAGCTTTATAATATTAATTCTGCAATATGTTCTGAAACAGATTTTGACCTTTAAAATACTAAAAAAATTACAATTTGTAATGATCAAGCTATTTTGAAAGGAAGTCGTTCTCAAGTAGTAGACACAATCTTTTCATTTCAAAAACATTATACACAACTCACATTGTTCACAGAACTTTACAGCAGTGTTGCTAGAAGCAAGAACACTCTAAATAATACAGAGTTTTCGTGTTATTTTATTTTCTGCGTATTAATAAACAATAATTATAGGCGTATATATTTACGTTGATAAAATACCAAAGTGGGTGGAGTAGTTTAGTATTAAGATACATGCGAGATATGACGTTTCATTTCGTATAGTTGTAAGTTTACGAGGTCATTAACTAATTGAAAAGAGTGAATTGCAAATTGGGAACTCCATCATTTTTCTTGCACTTCCAGGAACTCATTTTACAATGTGAATTCTTTATTACTTTTTTTACATACTTTTACAAGAATTCTGATCTTAAAACACTGTTTTGAATGCTAATTAGTATTCTCCGAAATGTTAGGATTGCTTGCAGTTTCTTGGTTTTCACTTTCTATAATTTTTTTGGTCAGTTTGCATAGGGCAAGGTCATCGAAGGCCATTTCTCTTTACGATTTTTTTTTCCTCTGGTGAATTAATTTTTTTGAGTCATATAAGGTGTGCCTGCATATTATTACTTCGAATAATGCATCTATAAGAAATAATTCTATTTGTTAACTAATACTTGATAGACAAAATACGAACTGATAATTTAGCAGTCCGTTTGATATGCCAATATGTTCGATTATAAACGTTACTCATCATTTTTTCTTTCAATGAAAGTACCATGCTATTTGTTTCTTGGAAAATCTTGTTTACTTTTATGCTCTAACAAGCAAGTGCTTACACAGAAATCATCATTTAACAGCAGAAATATTGATATTAAAAGTTCATTTTTTTTATTCCTGATATATTGAAAAATCTAAAAATGAAAACATATATGGTACATTATTTCAGGAAATTAAATTGTGAATTTATAAATAGCTACGCGTAATAATAAATTAATGTAAGAAACCTCGCCAGGTGCCATCCGGCTCTCTTTCTCGAAGAAGATAGTTCTTTTCGAGAAGAAGATACTGGAAAAATATTTCTATCAGTTCAGTTATCTTCGCTCCAACACACAATCATGTACTATCCAACTATATTACTAAGAAAACCCACCATTGAAAATAACCAGATTCTTTCGTCCCTATAACTACGTATTTAATTAACAACATACATTTTCACATATACTCTTCAATTAAAAAGAATATGGTATAGAGAAGAGGGTATCGGTATAACCTACCAATTTCAAAGCCAAACACATTATTTGAGTACTTGCTAATGCCCTACGCTTCCTGGAACTCCTTCGAAATTGATTGATAGGTGGAAAAAGTATTTTACTAATTTCTCCTCCACACTCCTTCTTATAATAAGTTCACGAGAAACTGTATATAATAACACCAATGTTCTATCAATCAATTCAAGGCAAACTACATATCTAAAGGGGCGCCGTAATATAACATATACACTCGTAGCTTGTTATTACGAAACTTCATTTTTATAACCTATAAATCAAGAACAATACTGTGCTTTTGGACATTTTGTTACTTCGTGGTTAGAACATTAAGAAGGAAAAAATATTTTTATTGGTTCTTAAAATAAGAATGATGCTGGATATTTATTTAACGTGTTGATTTTTAAATTAATTTACTTTATGTTGTGACATAGCATTATCTTGTTCCTGGTATTGAAGTACTGCTACTTATCTTACGTGGGCAGTATTAGATGTAACAGGTTTTAATAGTGCTTATCATTACTCGGAAATGAATATGTCATCCTTTAATCTATTCACCAATATTCATATAACTATACGGTATATCTTGAAAAGGATTTTTAAACTAAGGATACAAAAATGAAATTATAAAATGTTGTTTACGACAACGAGCAGGTCATTTTCTTTCATATAGCTTATACCAATAAATCATTATGCATTTTTGTGATTTGACAGTAGTGTAGAACTACAGAAAATTTATATTTTTCCATCATGTTGAGAAAGAAACTTATACATTTTAAGATGTGTAAAATTATTTCGCTCAAACTAATGTTTTGTTCTTTACGTCTTTTCTGGAAAGTCTAAAAATAGTTTCTGTATTCCTCTAGTTTCATATTTAGCTTTTCGTGACTTATAAATAAAAGTTGCAGTTCTTTTCATTAAACATCAAATTTCTGAGGAGAAGTTTCCATTGAAATGCTGTGAGAAACTACCAATTGATACTGATTCAGAAAGCTGATACTTACTGAAAAAAGTTGTAGATCACAAGCTTTGCAAGATAGTTTTGCCGAAGTTTGGTGAACGACAACCAAATTTCTGTGAGTTCAGTTGTTCAGTAGAACTTTCCTAGCTAAAGTTAGTATAAGCGCATAAAACCCTTCGTGTTATAGGAATAATTTGGAATATTACTAGCATCATCAACTGTCTAGGTACTCTGTGGAAATGTACACTATTGCATAACGTAATATGTTTCATTGTTTCGTCGCCTGTTCGAAATCATTCCGAAATTTCTTCTTTCAGAATAAGCACGTAAGTACGATGATAGATTTTACTCTCTATAATATTACTCGGACACTTTGCAACAAACACTAAATTGTTTTACGGTATACCATTTTTCGATATCATTCTTCCAAAAGTTATATGGAAGTCTTTAGTTATCTTAACTTATATGAAAGGTTGATATAGCTCAACCCTGTTGAAATTAGTTTAATAACAAAACTTCTTTATGGCAAAATGTGTGAGGTCATATATTCGTATATATATTGGTTATAGCTTATACTTGAAATGTCATTTGAAAAGGCATTATTAATTACCTGTAAATTAAATTATTTTTAACCTTCATTTGAAATATATCTCTATACAATATATCTACTTCCCAAAAACACTTATGGGAAGTTGAATATATAGCATTGCTTGCTGGGGTAGCATATAGTTAAGGAAATTGTAGTTGCTATTAAATGTTTATGAGGTATAAAATGGAGAAGAAATGGAAATCACACCCTTGAGAAGTAAGAGAAAAAAAATGAAACTGTAAAAGCCGGGAGTGTAAAGCATGAAATTTTGGAAAGACACTCACGAGTTTGTCCGTTTAACACTACATAATATTGCTAAAGTCTCTACTGCAAAGAAAGAGACATCGTAGCAAAAAAAAGTGTGAGATTCACAAGAAACTGGATATGATCTTTAATTAAACGTTACACAATAGCAACATGAAACGTGACATAAATTAGTTACCACACATTAAAGTTCAGTGACTTTGAAAACAGCAGGTTACTAGTTCGAATGTCTGTTTCCTGATAATAATAAACATTGCAATAAGAATGATACACATACAACATAAATTTTAATAGCAACAGAAGAGTAAAACTGTTTCATTAACGATTAGGAGATCCTCATGTTAATTATTGTTTGTCCTAGCAGGAAGAATATTCTGTATATCAGTCATCTTATTAATAAAATGTAAAATAATAATTGACTAATATAGACATCAGTGTTTAGTTTATTATTACCTATAGCACTTACAATTCCATTTTTAAATTTTTATTCTGTTGAATGTTGTACTGTATTAAGTCAAACTGTTTTAAATGGTCAATTAATTGTGTTATCTAATTATGTCAGACTGCATGAATTAAGTTAATTGATCTGAGTATCTGAATTTTACACTTTGTGATGCATGATTATTGTCCACAGACTGTCTGCTTTATAAATGTAATTAAATACAAGTGTCAAGTATCATTATAGCTGGCGATCCTCATTATCAAATTAAGTCAATAGCTACATGTAAATGGCATTTTGAAATAATTTTCATGACTTTGAGGATACTGATTGGATGTTGTAGTAGGATTTGGAATTCAGTGATAAAATATGTTTGATTTACGTGTGACGACCTCGCGATTATCCACAAAGTTTGTAAACTTCCTATACTCAATCATTTAAATAAGCCTACGGTATTAAACATTTCACTTCGTGAAAATGTGGAGACACAAATCTGCCTACTTCCGATATTATAGCCTATAATAACAATAATAATAAAGCAGTATCGTAACATTAGATTGCAGTATGTCTTGTGGGATTTACAGAACTTATGATTGAATTGAGAGAGTGCTCTATTTATTACTGTCTGAAAGTAGATTATTAGTATAATACAACGGAATAGAATATAGATGTTTGTTTGTATGTACAGATCTTACCATCTAAACTAAACTACTTTTGTCTTACTTGAAGATGAAGTCTCGATAACAAACCTGTACTTACAGAAAGTACAATAATTTCCTATTTGCATGAAAGATTCCCAATCATTAATATACAAATTACCGGTGTGTAGTTTCATTGATCAATACCATTACTTATTGGCAAATACCTGAATGGAATTAAAATATACATATACTCAACGGTATCATTAATTCGTAATTCAAATTAACATTAACCGTATTATTTAAAATGAGTTTTAACATTATATATAGTATAGAGAATGTTTAGTGTAAAGAAGACCTTATTGTATCACGTATTATGCTAATGTCTTGCTGCTTATTTTCAAGTAAATACTCTTCATTTACAAAGCCAAAGGTATGAACTACCTTGACTTAAACTATGATGAATTTGGTAACAAATGGTCTAAATGACCATGATCATTCACAATATTATTCACACAGCCTCCTTTACTACCTTTTGTTAGAAGCTAACAATATAAACCAAACATTTGTCAGTATTTTATTCTCAACTTTTCCCATGAATAATAACAAAAACAATCCAAATGACAACAAAACGAATATACTGAATCGCAATGTTATTAGCAAGAACCGCTAAATTGCCTTTAACGAGAAAAATTGGCAATAGAACATTTCGGTTCACTAGTAACATCAAGTACGGTAGTAGTGGTATAATTTACGAATTTTAAATTGAAGTATAAGTTCAAATAACAGAAAAGTACATTTTTCTCTTGATGAAGTTGACCAAACAAGTTGCATTCGTGATTCCCTTATGTTACGTAATATATTTTATTGCCGTAATATAAGATTGTGATTCTTTTTTCATGGGAATTGATGAAAATTAACTCGTACGCGTACTTCTGAAGCATGCACAACATTCATGGGAAGAAAAAAATAAATTAAAAACAGCTATTCGGTCAGTAGTAATTACCTGTTTACGGACATATGCTTTAAAAGATTTATAATACCTTGGAAATTCAATTTCATTTTAAATAAGTACATTTTTTGTAAAGTTAATGGTTTAAATTATTACACGTGTTGAAATGATTGTGTTATATATTACATTATATATGAATGTGAAGAAAGAAAGGAATTGGTTGACATAAATAATTCAAAATATAAGGATGTTCTGTTATTGAAACACGTGAATTTAATTTTACCTTTCTTAAATCTAGTACCGTACATGAAATAACTCCTTTGCGAATAACAAGCATTGTATGGTAAACTTCAGGCATCGAATTATTTGTTACTTTTATATGGTTAATATGTTTGTTGACAATAATCACATTTTTTGCGATTGCATGGTAATAAAATGTCTTGATTGTGTAAATTAGTTAATTACAGTATAAAAGATCATTTTATCCTAATAGAGTATACCGTAGTTAATATATTATCTTCGAAGGTGTCACTGTTCTTTATCACTACAGTCTAAACAACATAATTCAGAACTGGATATCGACACCAACCGGAATTTAGCTGATATAATATTTTTATGTATTTTATTTTGTCGAAAATTTAATCGATTGCTACTTTCCTCCCTTGATTCCGTGACATTTAAAGGTACAGATAATTTAACAGACATTTCTCCCAATTATGTCACAAATAAATAAATAAATAATTTATTTATATTTCAATCGCGTTCAATATGTAAATGTCAAATAAATTATCTTCCTTAATTAATTGAGCTCCAAAATTGAAAATTATAAACACAAATTTGATAAGCGATCATGTAAAACTTATAAATAAAAATTTGAGAAAATAACAGAAATGAAATTTAATTTGACATTTCAATATAAATTACTTAATAAAATATATAACTAGAATGCAAACTTGAACCTTGAAACTGAAGAAAAATCGAGTATATTATAAACAAATTTACAAAAATAACCAAATAACAAAATCAAGAAATTTTAAATAACTAAAAATAAATCTTACCATGTGTACTATGAAACATACAAGCAGCGAGACAGGAAGCAACAGCTAAACTCAAAAGTAACAATCTATTCCTCATGGTCCACTAAAATATTAGTCCGAGAGTATCACTTGATATGATCCTTCACACACCTAAGCTCCAAACACAATAACCGCTTCAACGTCTTTGCACTCAGGAAGGTTGCCTTAATAATGTATGACCTCCACTACAGGAGCTCTACCTCTTGTTGGTTCAATTCTATTCATTAGGATATCTACAATAGAGATTAGATTTGTTTACTTTTTTGGAATGGTTATATTTTATGTAATGAGTCTTGATTTTTGAGAGCATCTGACCTCATTGTCTTGGGAATGGGAATTTGGGTGTCATGAATCCTTTGAAACTAAAAGCTGGTGCTCACGCAGTGATCTTATTCTGAATATTGGTTTAGTTTATTTTAAATTTTTATGATTTGTTGATGAATTTATTGTTTTAAAAGAATACTCAGAATTTTTAATTGCTTTGGATGCCAATGATTGACAAATCTCACAATATTAGTGCAAATATCATATGTAATTATATTCTACAAAATATTAGAGATAGTAGTTGATCATTCAGTAAAACGTTATATTTTTCTAATATAAAATTAATGATATAAATGAAGTATTGCAGATCTGTTATTATTATATTCAAATACCAATAATGTAACTGACAGAACAGTATTTATATATCTTGAATCTTCTGGTCAAAACTAATGTATAGATTAACACTTATTCAAATTTTAATAGGCAGAAAGTGTTACTGCAATAACATATCTTATACATTAAATTGTTAAGACAAATATAAACAATATTAATTTAAATATGAAAGGATATTAGAAGTCTAAGATTCAGCAGTCAGATGGTAAGATCCAAATCTACACATAATTATTTTACAAAATGATATAATATGATTTCTTCATTGTTTGGAATCAGTACCTTCTTTCTTGATTAATATTCCCTCCTTATTGTCTTAAGTACTGCCTTATTCAAGACGGAAAATATAAATTTTACAAGTACACATTTACCAAAACAATTATTATTTGTGTCAAACCCCTGTTGTGAAATTTTCTTTGAAACAATGTGAAATTGTTCGAAACTTCAAATAATAAATTTCTTTCGTGCGAAATTTTACCTTCCAGTTATCAGTTTCAAAAGCAGTGAATTAGACTTTGGCCCGTTATTTACATCGTATTAGTCTATTCTTTTTGGTTGAGCTAAACGAATGAATAGTTTTTCTTTCTTTTTTTCTTTCCCTCTCAATTGTGGATGCAAACGTGAATTATTTGCCATAGAAAGGATGGGAAGAGCATGGGAAGGGCTTTTGTATGCTAAAAATAATGGAAAACATATTGTGAAAATAGATTCAAGCATGTCGTAAAGACCACAATATTCATTGTAGTTGGAAAGCCTTGTCTATAAATTACCTTTACTTTGCATTAATTTCTTCATAAGAAAGATGTTATACCATTACTGCCAAATCATTCTGAAGATTTTTTTACTCTGATTTATATCAAATTTCGACAGGCTTGAAGTTACATTATGTTAAAAAATTCTTGCAGCAGGATTTTTTTATCAACGTGATCATGGTATTCAAAAAAAAAATATATACTGTATTCTTTATTATTTATATTGCACACACCCATTTTATTTCTATATTGCATTGGAGACATTACCTTTATGTTTATTTCTTGGAAGATATTCGTTATCTGATTTGAATATTATGATCTTGTCAATAAAGTTAGAATGCCCTTGAACGAACCATATAGACGAAAAAAAGAAAAACAATAATTTATTGCCTGGTTATTCTTCTACCATCATTGTTTTCTAACAGTGATTTTACTGTTCTAATGTGTTTACCATATATTTTTTTTAAATATACTTGTTTTACAATAAGGAATCTCCTGATATTAAAAACATATAAACCTACTTTGATCCTCTGTCCTGAAATTGAAAAAAAAAAAAAAAAAAAAAATTGACACCAACCAGAGCCCTGACCGTACCTACGAGACACCTGACAATACCTAATAAAATATTTAGTTATTTATACAATACTAAAAAATGTTATTCAATATCATTTATTCAAACAACTTTCCGAAAAAGTAAATTTAAAATCTAGAATTAAAAATTTATTCCAAAAACTTTCCTTTACCAAGTTATTATAGACTGTTTTTCTGCCCACTATGTGATCAATGCTTTAATTTATTCATGATTCAAAACCTTTACTTTTTATTAATAGTAATAGTAATAAAAACAAATTGGAAGGTCATACAGTAACCCTGAATTAGACAAACATTAAAACAAACTGCAAATTACTCTACCATAAATTATAAATAAAAATGAATATTATAAATGCAGTGTAACGAATGGAAAGTGCTCATCCTCATTAAATTCCAGTAATTGATAATTATATGATCGACTGTAACATTGTATTACTTGGAGTAGTTTACCTTTAAACTACAAATAATGAAAATAATTATTGAGAATTAGTATTCCTGATGCATATTACTGCAAGTAGGATTTTAAATGAGGTATTTGTAACTGTGTATTACACTAATAGCATTAAATTACATGTATCCTTCAATATGTTTTAGTTAAATGGCAAATTTTATGCAAAATATTATTATTGACAAATTTATACAAAAGGAAT
>JAQIWE010004292.1:0-10930 GCA_034698565.1 Campodea plusiochaeta | reverse complement strand
CTTTTATACGTAGATTCAGGAGCTTTTTCTTATCTATAGAACAGCGATCTATAGGCATTTCTTTAGGTATATTTATAGGTAGAAATGTTAGTGTGCAGAGATGAAAATGACTGTTTTGAATTAAATTATATAATTATAGTCCAGTCAGAATAAGTGAAAATTGGTATAGTTATTGGGAGAAAAACAGAGACCAAATAATACTTGAACGATGAAATAAAATAAAAAATTGCTGTCAATTCTCTGAGGTATCGTTGTTTATTTTCATGCTATCTTGGCCTGAAGTGTGTTGGTTCGAAACTGGTCAAGATGGCATTTATAACAATAAACATCCATTTCACGGAGAATATTCAATAGTAATTTTATTTTGAACATTCTTAGAGGAACGTTTTTAATTTAGTTTAATTATTTCAAAATGGATTATAATAAATACAAAAAATTATAACAAAATATCAGTATATAGAAGTTGCCAATGGTCTTCGTACAATTATTAATAGTGTCTCATCTAGAGCGTTTTAGAAGGGTGCAGCGCCCTGCCCTACTTTTAGGACGCCCTTCTGCTATAATAATCAAACCCAGGTTTCAAAGCCGTTTATTCGCCAAAATACCCAAGAAATACTTCGTTATATACATTGTTTTAAAGGCCTCGACGAGATCTTACCAAGGGCGTATAAATCATTCAAATAGGTCTAAAATTTAAAGAATAAATGTTAAAAAAAGTCAAAGAAACATTTATACGATCATTTTACATGCCCTTGGAATTGGTTTTTACGTAAAAATGTGCCCACTTTAACCTGAATGCGCCCTGCCACCGAAAAATTTTAGATGAAACCGTATAAATACAAAAAAATTATAAAGCCATATATCAATACTTTAAAGTATATAGCAGTTGCCAATGGTCTTCGTACAATTATTATTATTTTCAACCGCCCCTGCCTTGATGGCCTCTGAGCTCTGTCGCTATGCATTCTGAGCATGAAATAGCACTTATTTTCCTGTATGTGAACTCCATAGCGGTTTTTATCAATTGTATATACTCCTCCTGCACACAACAACACTCGTACTGCATTAATAATAAGTTTCCCCTTCAATTAATTTCATTCAAAGAATAGTAACCCCCCCCCCCCCTCCACTCCGTACGCCCAGAAGACTTCCGCTCGCAGAAAACGCTTCCTCATTAAAAATAACATTGGTGTATTGTAAAGGAAGGGTTTTTTGCGAATGGGTATTTGAGGAAATAATTGTCTAAATTATTGCAGTTTTTGTGTGAGTAATTAATCGACAAGAGCATGTGACAATCAGTATAATTATAAAATAACCATCAATTCTCCCTAAAACCAATTATTATCTTCCAAGTTCGCATTGCCATTTTACAATAAAATAATTATGTCTGCCTGAAGCCATCGAAGTATACGTTTATAAGCTCACTGAACATTTCTTTAAAATGAAAATAAGTTTAATTAAATTATTATTAATAAATGTTGTAAAGAAGTATATATAATGCTTTTCAATTTTCAATATTTCGAAAGAAAAAAAATCTTATTAAGACGAGAACGTGCCTCTCACGCAAAACTGCAATGGCTAATAATGTATATAGTCTCGTCTTATTAACAGCACGAGAAATTGAGAGTTTTGTCATAGTCGAAACTAGAATGATTGTTGAAAGAATAAATATTGAAGATAGAGTGATATTTGTCCGATCAAAACCCAAAATAACATTCTCTTTTCATCCTAAAACGCTGCAAGAACTCCTGTCTCGGCCGAAACTCCCTGGCCCCACAAATAAAACTCAATCTGGACACTCAAACTGCAGGAAGAACACCAGCAGCACCTGTATATAACACAATCCCAAAAACCCCAGCATTGTTGCTCACATAATTTTTCATTCTCTAATTAATCCCTGTCAAGTCAAGTGTCAAATAGCGTCTCTAATTTTCATTCATAATATTATAATAATCCAGAGTTAACAATAACACTTTTGTTTCCTCACTGTAACAATAGTGGTAAGTGCTGCCAGAGTAACGAGTGAGTTTTCACACAATTATTTCACTTTTAGAACACGCACTTTTGAACAATTCGGATGAATAATTACATAGCAGTTTATGGTTCACCTTATAGCAGAAAACCTGGGGTATATATGGAATGGTAATGATTCGTGTAATTTATGCTTTGTCCATTTTGGCATTAATAAATTTGAACAAACTCGTAAGTTAAAAAAATATATATGAAATCAAAAACATTCTAGCTTCGCAAATTTCGACTTTTTTTCTCTTTCATTAGAATGCTAATATTAAGATGGTTTTACCGCTGGCTCATCAATTAATAAAATATTTATGAACTCTATAATAGGCCTACCATACATAAAAAATTACAAGAAAGAAAATGGAATTTATCTTGATTATTCCTGAACTCGAAATTTTATTTAAAATAATAACCTATTATATTATATTTACTTTTTAATTCGCATTTATATGTGGTTTTGATATTTTGATGGAAAACTGTGAAAAGTGAAATGTTCAACAACCAAGTATACCAAAGTTTGAGGGGCTATAAAAATTTCATTTGAAAATTTTGAGTTTCATGATTTCAAACTAATCAACTACTTTTCAATCATTTTCGAACATAGGATAGCTATATATAGGCTATAGATGGAAACTTCTTGGTTCATTCATAATGTATTTGTAGTAAAGGGGTTTTGAAACCAAACACTTTTCTTTAAAAAAAAATGCAATATATTCCAGTACCTACGTGGTACCGTCATCAGGCAAATAGATTCTGCATTTTTTGAAGAAAAGTCTTTGGTTTCAAAACACCCTTTATTACAAATAGGATCGCTAGATTTATTAATCTTAGGCTTCAAAGTGGATTGTTATTTCTACGCTTAACAATGTATTGCAATCCCAATTAATTCTCGCGTGTGATCCTCCTAAGGCAAAGGTCGCTTATATTCTTGTTTTAGCTCTAAGGGAAACGAAATAATGCAGTTACCTTTTATTACCATTCATTAGTAGTTAGTACACTCTATAGATATATAATAGGAAGTTTTAAAACTTTTTCATCAATGAAAACACAACACGTTTCAAAAAACTTCCCTGAACTTTGCTGTAGTTCGTTACGAATGAACTCTCTATGAACTACGTGCTGTAGTTCAAAGCAACTAAGGATAGGAACAGTAAGAACTTTTTCATGGAGAAATTTATAAGAAGATTTGGCCTGCAAAAGAAACTGGAAAATTGTCATGAGCGTGCTAAAGGATTCTATCCAGCACATTCTCCACTACCATATATATACAAAAACACAAATTTTAAAATATTTTATTGTAATCAATTTGATATTGTTATTCTGTGCCATGTGCCAACTTACTATCTGTAAATAGAATATGTAAATAAACATTATTCTCTCTCTCTCTCTCTGAAAACTTTTTTTTTCATATTGTAACTAACGGAAAATTTCAGAATCACAAATTTTCAAAGTCTGAACTTATGCACTTTTGATTTGCAATTATTTTCATCTCACTTGAACTTGAATTATAACGTCATTTTTATAGTTCTGAATGGCGTTGTGCTGCTGTATTGTATAAATGTCACAAATTACAAAATCAAATAATGTTATTTATAATTGATAATTTACATAAGTAATACTGCATGTATCAATTAGTGTTTCTGAAATTAAGACCAAGACTAGCCAAATCTTGATGGACTTGGTCTTGGGTGTGCCAATCTTGGTCTTGTTCAAGAGTCTTGGGTCTAGGGAATTTCCCGAAATTTTTAATGTATTGTTACAATATTTTGATAGGCATTACTTCCTGTGCATGAATATAATTAATATTATACAACCTAATAATCCTAAAACCATTATTTCTTTATTTATAATACTTTTTTATTCCCAAGACCCAAACGTTTTGTACAAGAGTCTTCGGTCTTGTACAAGACCAAGAACAAGAAAGTCTTGGTCTTCAGAAACACTATCATAACATTGCATAAATTTTGTAAGTATATTAAAATAGAACAACGAATAATCGAAGGGTAAAAGTGGAGCAATACAAGTGAAATGGAAGCCTTTTATAATTAAGAAAATGAGATATTCAGCATATTCTGTTAAGCGAAATAGACATTAGAATTTTAAATATCACCTTGTGGGGGACGGACTTCCGTCGAAATGGAAAATCGTCGAAAAGGCACAATTCCGGGTTATTAAAAAGCACCCCTGGAAAATCACCGAATTGGAAGTTCGCCGAAAGTAATTTCTCCGAAACGGAAAATCGTCGAAAGTAAAATAACGTCGAATTACAGCAATCAGGAATATCGTCAAAACGGACTTCCGCCGAACGGAATTCTGTCGAAACCAATTCGGTCTAAACGGAAAATCCTCACCTTGTTAGCTCATCTTCTCTTCATGACAATATTCTTTGAAAAAAAAATATTGATAACAGCATCACATACATAACTTAAGACATTTATCTTAAAACTTGTTTTCAAGTCTTTTAAAAAACATAATCATTATAATACAACATAATCTCAACATCATTAAAATAATGAAAGAAACAAAAAGACGTCATCTTTTCGATATCAACATATCCGATCGGAAATTTATCGTTTTAAATCAATTCAATATATCTCCCTTTCGGTTTTTTTGTAGACCATAAACCAATTAATAAATTTAATAAAAACTTTTCCCCCACCTTGACCTACATTTTATACATATCGTCTCAAAAAAAGATGATAAATAAACACGTTTTCTGACATTAAAACATGTAAAGTCCTTTTATTCTTGTGACAACGAGGTACATAAATGAACGGTAGAAAAAAAGAACCGTTTTTCCTAAATAATAATAATAAACAGCAGGTGTTTATTAAATATACTAAACAAGGGGTATTATGGTAATTTTAAGGTTTCTTAGATTTTTTGGAAGTTTTTTTTTGTTTTAGTGGCACTGTCTGAATTTTAAATATTGCCACAGGGCATTACGGTCAATTATTGGAATATAAATTAGCAAGAGAATTATTGCAGCAATACATTTTTTTTGTATATATAGGCCAATAACTAGGGCTTGGTAAAATCTTTTTCTAAGAACATAACTGCTGAAATATTTCCAGAAATATGGCTATTATAAATTTTATAATTTGTAACAATTTAGGGTTCATAATTTACATTTAGATAATTATTTCTGCACATTTACAGCATTGAATTTTAATAATACAGACATAAAAAAAGAATAAGTTTAAACGTGTAGTTTTTTTAGCTGGAGTTCTCATTTTCCCATACACATTTCTTTATACTCGCATTCTCAAGGGACCTTTAATCTGTGTTGGTAACCGGGACCTCCAGGTGAAACATAATGCGCTTTTAAAGGGTTACCTGCAGATAATGAATTTTCGGTTTTCTGTTATTTTCTTGTACCTTATAATAATAAAGAATTTTGCAAAAAGTTTGACATTTTTTGACCCAACCGATCAAGAGATATTTCTGTTTATATAGTCGATAGATTTTCCATAAGGTAGCACAAATCTAATACCTGCTTAATTTCGCTGCCTTGCGAAAATGTGCAAATTATTCGCTGAAAAACACATTATATCAGAACACATATCTATTAAGTAATAACAAAACTGACTTAAAAATAATGTAAATTAATCATTTTATTCCTATATCAGCAGTTATTTTATTTTGGGTCACGTTTGCTTCGCTACCTTACAGTTACAGCTTATTTTCTTGCATTTTCTTAGGAGAATAACTCGACAACCGGTGATTTTTGAGTGGTAAGACAAATAATAGACTAATATTATGATAGCAGAAAAGTCAATTTAGCTGCAAGTAACCCTTTAAATGTTATTGAAGTCAATTTCTAAGCATTGAAAGAAAAAAAACGTCGACTTTGATGTAACCAAACAGTGTTTCCGTACTCTAAAACAATCACAACGTATAATGCTTTTTAGACATAAACAATTTAGAAAGTTTTATTAAAATTGATAATTAGTAAAATAATAAAGTAGAATATGCAGTCCAATAATAAGCGGTTGATAATGAAATTAAACATAACTTTTTGATTTTTTTCCGTCGGATGCACAAATTTACACATCCACTACTTCAGGCATCACTATAACGTCGAAAAGTTTATGACCAGCTCTTAGGAAAACTAAAGCAAACAATAAAAGTAACTCCTTATCATACATTTCCCGTATGCAAATGAAAGTGCAGGTGACTACAATATAATTTATAAACTGCAACTGAGAATTGATTACATCGCAAATTTACATAACATCCAAAAACATATGGCACGCGTCCGATGATAAGGGATATTATTGGCAAAAAAAGGTGAAATAATATTTGCAAAAGATTAATTTCTGCGAAGTATATACTTCATAAAGATGTTGCTTTGATGTTAATGAGAAAAGGTCATTGACTTGTGAAGTTATTGAGAGTGCTAATATGGTTATAGTACATAAATTATGAAAATATAATATTTGCAATGGAAATGTATAAAAAAAATATTTCTTGAGAAACAAACGAGAACAATAGTTATGGGTAAATTTAATTACAGAATTTCTAAGTATTTTAGATGTACACGTCTGTAAATTTATCCTTTCATTTTTGGAAACAAAAAATCATTTCCACTAGCATTCAGTATCCAAATTAGATCCAGTACGGAAATCAAATGTCAATACAATTTAAAATAACAGAGTGGAGCAATTTCTCTTTCTTTATTAGCCTTGGGTTTCAGTCTCCATTTTACCAGTTTGATGATGCACTATATAGTTATTCAATTTTATGTGATTTAAAGACCAAAGTTAATTCGCTAATAGCGCGAAAAGCGATCCTTGTAGTTGAACTAATCCAAAATGGCGTGGCATGGGGTATAGAAAGCACGTGAAATATAGGAAATAACACTTATATTCTGATATTTGAAGTCCAGAGTCATTTCCCTGGGTTCATTTTCACAAGGTAATAAGATATTTAGCAATAGAACGTATTTCAATAAAAATATTGTAACATCATGCACAGGAAAAGTTGTATTTTTAATTATAGAGTGATTTTCCTATATTTCACGTGCTTTCTATACTCCATCGTACGCCATTTTGGATTAGTTCAACCACCAGGATCACTTTTCACGCAATTAGCGAATTGAATTATATCCTGTAAAAATAATCACAATGTTATATTTTCGTCACTACAGACAAGAGAATGTTATGAACAGAATATTGCAATCTCATCTTGAAATAATATAATTATATCGTAAAGTACTAAAATTGAGGTATTTAAAGAAGGAAAAAGCTGACATTTCTTGTACCACAATTATATTAGAAAAGTTTATTAGTTGTGAATGTTTCTCTCCCGAATTTAATAAAACGACCAATAAATTCAGAAGTTGTAGAAAAGTTCCCAATATATTCATCAGAAAGACTCCGTACATTCAAGTATCACCCCAGTCCTGGGTGATAAAATCACATAATTTTGTTACCCCAAATATTGTCAAACATGATCTTTCGCAATGCAAACAAGCTTATCCTGTGCTCATTCATTTTCTCTTGTTTTATTTCGTATAGCGTATTTATGACAGAACCTGATTTCATGTATTATATGAACCACTTTTTATATATCCCTAACGGCGTAAACGTGCTAGCACGCGTCCTTAATTGAAAGCAAAGAGGGGATGATTAACTTTTTTTTATTTCACTTGTTGTTTTATTTAGTCACGTACAAAGGGGGGAGAATATGGAGGGATATCAGGGGTTGTTTCTTTATATTGTATACAATTGTTTCTGTTTCGTTTGTTAAGAACTTGTGGTTATTTCGAAACAGTGTACTTATCTATTAAATTCGAGATTATAGAAGAAGAATAGAATTGTAATATTACGTATACTTTATCCAAAATCTTACGGACCCAAATCGTTTAACCCATCAAGGGTGTTTCTGACATTCTTACAATTGATAATCCTTGTTGACTTATTTGTTTTCTCTGACAACTTGCGAATTGTATAAAAAAATACACAATTTGAACCACCCAAACAAGTGGTCAACAATGGGTTTATCCGTCAAAATAGTTTGAAGACATAACCAGTTTGAGTCCGTGAGATTTTGGAAGGACTATAATATTGCTATACGTCTTGTCTTACAGCAGAATACAGATATTCCGAATGTTTTATATAGATGACTCCGAGAAAGTCATTTATATGAAAAAGCGACTTATAGTTTAATAAATAGAAGAAAAAATCACGTTTCTGCAGAGAACTTGTAACTCTGTTAATTTAGTAACAAAAATAAATCGTGATTTATTCTCTATGCGCATAGACTCTGAAAATAAATTTACTTTTAGTCGAGTTCTCCAGCATAAATAATTGTTTCTTCCGTTTGTTATATCTTTACGTAATATTACGTAACGCAAGAAACTGAAACATCCCACTTCAATAATAACAATAATATATTGTTCTTATGAAAACATTACTGTTTATATTTCTCCTCTAAATGCCCTCCAGCTGATAAGAAAGTTCAATTCCTCTAATATACACTTTAGTATATTTCCATTTGATATTTACATTAATCATGTGAGATTTGCCAGTCTTTGACTCTCTTACCAATTTAAGAAAGTTCAAATTCTGAAATTCATTTCAAAACGATAGTAATATAGGGTAAATATCGCGAAATTCTTTTGGTCTTATGATTCAAAATTATAATTGTCTTATCTCTGTGATTTTTTGTGATGTAGAAATGCAGTTTTTAAACTTATAAATAGCAGTTAAGTTTTAGAATTTGACGCAACCTATTCTACCATATTGAAATAATAAAATAATAATATTATCTGGAGAAATACCCTGCTTTACAAATAATGGATTAAGTCTACAGGATTTTCAAATGATCAGTAAGAGTATTGAAATTTTTTTATTTTGAAAATAACTGTAGTTTTTGGTGAAAGGGTCTGCCAAAAAGTTCCTTTTTTTTACAGAAAGATGAAATTAATTAACACAACTTACAATAATATAATATAGGCGAATAGGTTTACGTACGATCTTAAGAAATGTGTATGGCTTCTTCATTAGAAATTCAAAAGGTTTGACAAATACTGTAATTTTCTGAAAACTCTTTAGAAATCAAAAATAAGTTTTTCAATGAAACTGTTACTCCTAAACTTACCAAATTTTCCAATATTAATCAAATTAATACTATAAAAAAATATTTTTTATTTATATTTGTGAATCTGTGTTTTATTTTACCTGCCTAACATGAAAGTTCAAGAGAAAAAACTTCATATATTATACCTGCTCACTTTCTCAGTAAGCGTCTTTACGAGCTCCAAATCTAAATAAATTTTACACCATTTTAGAATTTTTATTCTGATAAAACGTTTCTGCTTTGATCTGAATTAAAGGGACTGGACAGCGAAATATATTTTCTTTAATTTTATTGTACTGATAGTACTTATATTTCTCGAACATTTGATATAAAAATTATCATCCTACTATTTTTCGTTCATGAGAAATGGCGATTTGTAAAAACCAGCATCAGAAGAGTTACCTGTGAAGTGAATTTTTGGATCTCAGCATGTAATAGCTTTACAACAACCAAACAGTTTTTATTAATTGAAGCAATTTATTTCAAGACTTAAAAAAAAAAGAATGATCAAATTTCGACTTACTGTTCACAAGTTATAAGCTTCGAAAGATTTTGGAAATAAGGTTCACATGTAACTCACGTCGTCAGTGAGTTGTCTGTGGACTTCAGGAGGGTGTATCTCCAAAATGGCTGGACCGATTTTGTTGATTATTTTTTCCAAAAATTATCAAAAAATTCAATGGCAAATACTATTATCAGAACTCAAAAAGTAGAAAATTGGCTATCTAGTCCCTTTAATTAATATTTAGAATGCTATAATAACACAATAAAAACTGGAATATAAAAAATAAAATAAAACTTCCTGCGGAATGCGAATTCTATGTTAGGAAAAGTAACAATATTGATTATTAGAATTTCTTACAGTTTGAAAAATGTGGTCTATTTTTCTATATCTTATAATTTTTTTAACATCAATCATGTTTAGGGGAAATCCAATTATTCTATTTCAATTTCAACAGATTATGATTTGTAAACATAATTAGACTACTGTATATAATTACTCATAGATTTAAAAGAGCATACTATTTGTAAAAATTATTCTGGAATTATCGTAATAATAACTCATAATAAAACCTTATATATCTATCTATTCGTCGATTGTTTTATAATATTCATCGAAATTGGCGGATTCAATAATATTTTATTTATTTATTTATTGATCCATAAATGTAATGAAGATAACAATATTATTTTACAGGGTATATAATAAGTGAGATATATTTAAAGGAATATAACATGAAAAGAAAACTTAAACATTATGGAAGTGCTAAAGTTCAGCTGTAATTAAAAATCATTTTGGCTACATGATTGTATCTACAATTTTTTAATGAGAATTAACTTACTGTTATCGGTCCTGATTTTATTAGATCCTTCTTTATTCTGTTGGATACATGTGTTCATTTTCTTTATAGCATCTTCACTGATATCAGGGGAAAGCTCTTTAATTTTCTCTTCAGCTTTTGAAAAATTGAATTTTCCATCAGATTGTATCTAAAAAAACAAGAAATCTTCCTTATAATAAATTTATAATAGTAATAATACCGTAAAAGTGAGTAAACAGTTCTGTACTGGGACACGCGAGATGAGAATTTTACTGAAAATCTATATTTTCTGTAAAATAAAAAGTAGTCCATTGAAGTTATATTTCGTTTAATTTTCAGAAAAATTTGATGTTGTTTTTGTTTCTATAAGCAAACTACAGATGAAATATCGCCACATAACAAAAAATTCATACCTCTGTCTATATATAAGAGTCATCCAGAAAGATTTAGTGATATCTAAAAAAAATAATAGTCTCACACCGGAATTCTAACTCGGCAACTTTTAT